>JABYPW010000464.1:0-25604 GCA_016880775.1 Phymatotrichopsis omnivora | reverse complement strand
CAAAAAAAAAAAAAAAAAAAAAAGCAAAAAAACACAAAATTACCCAGAAACCAGCAAGAAAAGCACCGGTTACCCCAAAAAGCGTGTTCAGTTTTCAAGTTCCGATTCTGCAGTTGATATCTTGGATTTCGGGGTTGGGAGTGGTGGTGTGGTACGAGCGACAAGAATTACACCAAGGTCACCAAGATACTCCTAGCGATCTCACCCTCCTCCGATGCTCAATGCACCCGAAAACTAAAACCTACGACTACCCGATCGGCCCTTACAGATGTCTTTGCGCTCTCGGAAGTAAGCAAAGAGTTACGGCCATGGAAAAGAGGGTTGTTTTCAACCGGTATTTTTCTCCTATTTCCCAAAACAACTCTCCCAATTTTCCGAAATCCGCTAATCTAGGAACGTAGAACTTTTCGCTGGTTTATTTGTCTAGTATTTTTTCTCTCTCTATAATGTAATACGTAGTTGTGAAGGAAGTATAATTTTCTGTTGTGCTCGGCGCCGCCCCGCTCCCCGGTGCTATACGTTACTTGAGGGTTGGTGGATCTTTTCTTTGTTTCATGGTCCGAGTAAAGCACAGACACACTCAAACCCTTTCACGGCGCTGGGCGGGAATCGTTCTTTTATTAACTGCTTTATAATCGTGACCTAACTGCTTTTGATTTATGTTTTATTCTCAAATTAACTTAAGTCAAAAAATCTCGACAACCAAAAGCGACATGAAGAAACGGACTTCATAATTGTATTCAGCATATCCAAAATAACAAAATTATGAAGAGAAAATTATAAAATTGATGTTGTGCTGTGGTTGCTTTTGCATTAGAAATTTGTTGTGGAAGGGTGGACTTCAGAGTGCATTGGTCGCTGAAGGGGAGTTTCTTAGTCTGTTTTGGTATTGGTTAGTACTATTGTTTGCTCTTGTGACGAACGAGTGGCCAGAGAGCGAATCTTACAAAGATGATCTTCTCGAAATCAGGAGAAGGATTTGACATTACGTCTTCGCCGATATAGAAGATCAAGTCAATATTGACGTCGGATTTGGTTTCGATGGCCGTTGCCGTCGCTGTATCGGATTGTCCGCAGGCTTCTGTGGTATCTATGCATCATATTTTAATAACGTTTTTTTTTTTTTTTTAAAAAGAAAAGAAAATTGGGAGAAACCTTACTTTCGATGGTGGTGAAGTTTGACGATACCCGCGGAAGTTTCAAACGGATAGCAGCTTCATACCCTACAAGACGCAAAGCTTCAATTCCGACTCCGATGACAGCGTTTGCGCTGGCTTCAAGTTGGATATCGACTTCACCAGAATTGAGTTCGAACGGAAGAGTGTCAATTACGCCGTTGTCCCAACCACTGGCGTTGACGCTTTCTTTGTCCAGGATATCTTTGTGAATAGTTGCGTCGTTTGGAAGCTAAATAAGTCAGCTTAGGGAATTTTAGGAGAGTCTGAAAATGAGATACGAACAGAAACTTGGAATCCAAAGTTGAAGTCGACGTCTTTGTTTACCTGAGCAGACATTCCGACTTCAAAATCAAACTTTGGTCCGAAAGAGAAGATGTGTGGAACTGTGAGTGCTCCTAGCGGTATGGTGTAGACGTCAACGTCAAAGTCCAAGGGCGTGTCGGCGTTCGAGAGGAGTTTGACATTGAATTTCATCATGGCGGAGAAATCTTCGGGCGCGATTTCCAGGTATGCTTCCTGCAGAATGAAGTTTTCGAACTATATTTTTTTGTTGGCATACGATGATACATTTAAGTTACTTTGGAGGGGATTGTATACTTTCAAATACCCACTGAACTGAAATTTCCCCTTGATATAGCAATCGATGCAATCGACCGTGTTAGTGGAATTCGCACCGTCCGTCCTAATCCGAAATCAGCCTTTTTCATAATAGTATTTTTTTTTTTTTTTTAAGATATTAAAAATAAACTCACGTCAATATCGGCCAAATACTCTTCCTCTCCCCTGGTGTCCCCGTGGTCAAATCCAAATCCACACTGGCATCCTTCGTTCCATCCCCAAGCTCTCCCAATACTTCCTGGACAGTGCTGAACAAGTCACCAAGTTTTTCCTTCGCGTCCTCAATTTTCTGCTTTACATCGTCGGTGAGTGAGTCCCAGTTGCTGGTAAGCTTCTCGCCAATTTCACTGGCGCAGTCGACAGGATTTCTGAGACATTCTCCGACGCTGCTAATTAAGTCGCCCAGGTCTCGAGCTGCGATTGTGGTGGAAGTAGTCGCTGAAGATGGGGAGGACGTGGAGGAGGGAAATGTTGTAGGGGTTGTATCGATTTTACCGAATTTGACCGTGTAGTTGGATGCTACTTGATCCCAGGCGGTTTCTGTGGCAAATAGGTCGGTGGTAAATGTTGTCTCGTCATAGTCGACCTTGCTAACACTGTTTTGCGTGTTGGTAGGTTTATCGCAGATATTTAAGGGAGACATACAGATATGCAACACGTTCAGCATCTGGCCCACATCCGTCGTGGTTTGTCACCATTACAAATTGATGCTCCTCCTGTTCGTTCAACCACCCCCATTTATTGATCGCGTATTCGAAGGATTGTTTGTCTTTGAACGTCAGGGATATTTTTCCATCCCCGATAGTGGAGCAATCGACTTTTGTCGTGAATCCTTCGAAGGTTTCCATATTGATAATCATTGCTCCAGTGGGCGCTGCCATAGTCATTTTCGCGACAAACATTCCGCCGCCCTCTATAAATTTTGTCACCGGTTAGGTAAATTCGTTGTTTCATTTTTCATTTTTCATTTTTCATTTTCCATTTTCCATTTTTTTTTTTTCCTCTCTATTCTTTTGGGCTAAAAATGAAAATAATAGAGAAATTTCTTACTTTGTTTTGTTCCAAAGAGCATCTCGACTTTATCCATCGGATCCATTCGTCCGTAGTCACCTCCCACAGCCGCCCACTTTACTAGTCGCCTATCAAAAAGGTCCGCATTGATAGGAGCTAATTTTATCTCGCCGGCGCCTGTGTTGACAACCGCGCGCTTGGCGTATGGGTTTATGGGCTTCAGTTGCACAGTATGCGTTGGAATATTGGGGTGCATTTCGAAGTATTTTTCTGGTATTGAAACGAAAAAGAATGTAATTGTTGAGCAATTCAACAATAAGAATCGCTGGATGAAAAATAAGAAGTGAATTGTGGAAACCACCACAACTTATGCCAAAAGAAAGCCTACCGATGAGAAAAAAAAAAAAAAAAACGAGATAATAAATTGGACGAGGTCGGTTAGGACGTTTTATGGTAGCCCCTGGCTGGGTGAGACATGCGAAATCTGGCAATCACAGAGTTCTCCCAATCCCGTCTCAGTACTTAACCACTGTGGCGGAGTGACTGCAGTGGATTAGAGAAAGTTCTGTGATTGATAACACGTAACATGGGGTGGGAACAGATTTCGCATGTCTCGCCCAGCCGTGGTATAGGTGTCTGGCACTAACTAAGCACTTGCGATATTCTTCAATGGCTTTCACTCAAACTACTCAGGTTGAAGTGCACTCAAGTGGAGTACACGTGTATCTGACACATACAAATGATGGCCACTGATGTGCTGTTCTGCTTGTATTGGAGAGTTTGAAAACTTCACGCAAGCGTGTAGAGTGGAGACCTTCCGTCGCTCCAAAGTAGTACCCTGGAATCGGAGGCACAAAGCGTTTGGAAGATCTTCTATTCCGTGGCATTCGGTTTTTTTCCAAACTGCCAGCTTAGACTGAGGTGGATGTTTGTGCACCTGCATTTTGTCAAGCCAATGAATCTCGTCGTCGCCATACCTCACGCGTCCTAAACTCCATTACCTGGCATAAGTTTACACCTTTTTCGTTTGCCTGTGCACTACTTTTATGCGTCACAACCCTGTTTTCCAGAGCACTAAGTTGAAAGACCCCCCCCTCCTTTTCCAGATTACCAAGTTGGAAATGCATAGAAGTAGGTCTCCAATGTCTTATCTGTTCAAAACACCCCTGTCACCCCTTCCAAAGTAGTTCTTTGGAGCAACGGGAAGGTCTCTAAGTACACGTACATGTACATAACTCTATATATAGATCCACAGCCTCACCCAATTTTAGGAAGGTGGCTCAGTCGGCTTCTTAAATTTTAGCGACTAGCTAATTAAATGTCTATCTATAATATTAAAGCTCATGCTAATTGCTCCTTGCTATCGTACATCAAGAATACTTGGTTTCATACTCTACCTTTGATCTGTTGATATATAGAAAATTGTCACCTAGACCCAATCAAAAAAGAAAGCCAACAGGGTGATTTTATAACTACTAAGCTGTAGCTAGCAATAGTGGTTAAAGTTTCCCTGAATATATTTTGTAGTGCATTTTCATCTTTGCTTACATCTAGTAATTTTTGTATTTATTTATTTATTTTTTTTTTTTTTTGACCTCCCTTTGTATTTGTTTAGAGTTCAAACATTCTATTTGCAGCTAGTAAAGCTGTTGTATAATCAAAACTATACTATAGACTAATTTCCTTGAAAAAAAAAAACATAAAAATGAGCAAGAAAACCCTCTAAAATCAAAGGTAAGTAGAATACCTAGGTAGTGAAAATAATGCAAAACTAAAAATAAGAAGAGGGAAGAAAAGAAGCCCCCCCTTACTCCCCCTTCCCCTCATAAATCCTACCTACAACTAGAACAGTAGCTAAAAAGTAGAAGAAGCAATATACATACTTAGCCTAAGCATCATATCATATAGGACTATGAATCTAGGCTAGATCAACTAGCTTGTCTACTCTCTGATGATGATTACATCTACCTAGTATGAATAATAGTCTAGCTGAGGTACCTATAAACAAGGTTTAAACTTCTATTCTATACCCTTAATTGAAACCTACTAACTAAAGGGACACCTAATAAAGGGTAATAGATAGGAAATTTTTATATTTTTATTATAGTTAACTTATAGTACTAAGTAAACTATCATGTTTAAATAAGCTTCACTACTTGCATACATTAAATTAAAATAGGAAAGCTATTTTAGATAGGGATATGATAGGGCTATTCAAAGGGGAACTCTATAAGTTTTAGGATTATGTTAGGGATACCTCTAAGGAGTATAACCTTAGTAAGGATAAGACTAGGATAAGGCAAGAAAAGAAGCTTAAAGGTAGACTAGAGATAAGAGGCCTAAAGGTGAGACTAGAGATAATATATTAATTATTAGATATGAATAATAGGTTATATAAAGAGGGAAGGAAAGGAAAGATGATGATGTTAGGGAACAATGGTTTTGTAGTTATATATAGCGTAATGGGAGACTTGTAGAGGTTGTAAATGCAGGTATAGGCACAAGAAGCTTTACAAGAGGGTCTTACTGAGTAAACTCAGATATCTCAACTGATAAGTTAGAACCACTAGTGTCCTCTACCTTTATCGAGGAGTCAAGAGAAGATAGAGAATTTATTGAAGAAAAGCAAAATATATTCTTAAGGCTCAAAGATGATACAAGACTTGAGATTACAGCTAGAGAGAGAAGAAGAAGAAACAAAACACATTGCTCATCCTCTCCCTATTGAATACCCATTTCTGACCAAGTAGCTACAGAGAAACTTTTACAAAGGATTAAAAACCCATTGAGACATTCCATCAAGATTCCCATATTCTTTTACAATTCCCTAGAAGGAGATCAGTTTCATGATCAGGAAATCAGAGAAATGTTTTACATGATTGTTCATGACCTTTAGAGAAGAAACTTCTTCAAGTCCTGTCCTCCAATGATCTAACCCAGTTGTATCATGATGAGATCAAGGTGATAAGCCTTGTCATCAATTGTATATATCTAATCTCGTAAATGCTGTGTTGTCAATGCCTTACCTCACTTACTTAGAGCTTATTAGTAATAACACTTATCATGTAGTTCTATGGGTCATAGGATGATCAGAGGTTCTGACATACCTTCTAGTTGACCTGGAACAAATTCCATGCATGTTCTACTACCTAGGTATACTGCTTAGTATAGTCATCTTTTGTATAGGATGTAAAATAAGTAAAAAGGGAATATAAGTAAGTATATATAGTTATCTTTAACACTACACCCCTTCTAAGGTGCATGGTCCCCATATGCAATGGTCAATAGGGTTAGCAGAGGTGCATTATTAGAGATAGGTAGGAATGTCCCTATAATTATGTGAGAGGATGAAAGACCCCAGGTTGCAAGAAGGAGACCTACTTAGGGCTGAGCATCCAGGTATATTGCTGTATCTAACTCCTGTAGTAGTTATCTTCAACTGTTATAGAAGGAAGGGTTACTTACTCAGTTCCTTCTCCTTCACTTATATAGTAGAGCATCCTCTCCTTTAGTAGCTTGCGTTTCAGCATATAGATGGGGTAGATGATAGTTGACCAATTCCTATATAGGTTCCCTATTTACTAAGAGGTTTTCCTCAGGTTCCTATAAGCCCTTATCATTGGAGAATTCTTCCCAGAGAATGAAGTATTGGAGTTTCTTGGACCTTCAATATAGTTAGACCTTGGAGATTTCCCTAACAAGATAGTACTACTCACTATCATCGATTTCTATATTATGGGCAGGAGTTCGAGGGAAGTTAGTTGATTCTCTGTAAGGTTCTATATAGGAGACATGGAACACTATATACGTTTTCCAGGTGAAAGGGAGTTTAAGCTTATAAGCCCTTTCCCTACTTCTTAGATTACCTGGAAGGGACTAGCGAACTTGGAGTCTAGCTTGTGCGAAGGTCTGGGAGATAGAAGATTTCCCCATTTAAGGAGTACTAGGTCACTAGGCTTGACTAAAGGAAATTCCTAGTGATGTTTATCATTCCAGGTGACTGATTTGACTTATGTATCAAGGAACCTTTGCTGAAGGTTAGACTATGAGTATTGAAGTTCCTCAGTACCTTTGAAGAAGGTAACTTGTTAGGTACTGTCCAATGATAGGTGAAACCAAAAATTTGTAAAGAATGGGGAAGAGTCTATTGAAGAAGACTAAGTATTGTTGTAAGCAAACTCAGCTAGTGGTAGGAAAAAAACCTAATCTATTTAGTCAAAGTTGACATATGCCCTTAAGTATGCTTCTAGGATTTGGTTCAACCTTTCTGTTTAGCCGTTAGTCTAGGGATAGGCTGCTATAGGCTTAGAGAGTTTTACCCTAAGCTTATCCATCACTTTCTTCCAGAAGGAGTCAAACTTGGGATCCCTATCCAAGACTATATTCATTAGTAGCCTATATAACCTCTAAATCTCTTAGACAAAGGTGTTGGCCAGAACCTATAGAGTTGCATTTGGCCCTGAAAGTATGAAATAGGCTATCTTGCTGAAGTGATTAACAATAACCTATATTTGGGTAAAACTATTAGAAGAGACAAGGTCTGTAATGAAATTTATAGAGATCAACTCCCACCGGCAGTAGGGAACCTCCGGAGGTAGGAGTTTGCCATAGGCCTTATGTCTCCATACCTTGTTCCTCTAGTACTAGTCATAGGAGGAAACATAGTTAGTTATATCCTTCCTGATTATTGGCTAGTAGAAGTCCCTATCGATAAGCTTATATATCTTATCCTAGCTAAGATGGCTAGCTGTAAGGTGGTTATGCCTAGATTCAAGGACCTGTTTGTAAAGGGAAGAGGAGATATACTAGAGGCTATTATACTTCAGGAGACCCTCAGACACTAAATAGTGGCTGGTGGGACTCTAGACCTAAACCTAATACTCTAGGTCCTAGGTAGATACTTTCTTTACTCCCTAAACAAAGGTAGGTACAGGGCAGTCAGTGATCTTTCAATAGCTGAGATATACTGACCCTTTTTAAGGAAGAGGAGCCCTTACTCAGGTGCCCCTTCTCTATGAGTATGGTCCCCATAGTGCAATAGGATATCAGCCTTAGTATTATGGGTTCCTGGTTAGTAGATGATGTGGAAGTCAAAGTTACCTATTTTCTCCATCTATATTACCTGCTATTGAGACAGAACATTAGTTGTTGAGAAGTATTCAAGGTTCTTGTAGTCCATGATAACTGTTACAATATGGGCCAATCCTGAACACCAATGCCTCTCCTAATAATAGAGGTAGTCAATTATGGCTAGTATGTTTTTGTTATAAATCTTATAGTTATATTCCTATGGATAAATCTCTTGATTGTAGAATGCTATGGGTTGAAGAGATCCATCAGGAAATTGGTGCAAGAGGATGCTACAAATGGCAAAATCACTAGTATTAGTTTCAGCTGGTCATAGTGGACCAGTATAGGGGTACTGGTGAACAACCCCTTGAGGGTATCAAAGGCAAGCTATTACCTAATACCATAGGTCTATGGCTAGTCATTCTTGGTGAGGTTCGTCAGGGGGGTTACTAGCTTTGAGAAGCCTTTGATGGAGATCTGGTAGAAGTTTACAAACCCTAAGAATGAGTGGACATTATAGACTGTGGATGGAATGGGCTATTCCTATACCATCTTGACCTAATCTTCTGCCATTAGTAACCCCTTGTCTAAGATTACGAAGCTTAAGAATTCAACCTCATAAACTGCCTAAATGCACTTAAAGGGCTTTAGGGCTAATTTGTTCTCATCTAAGCAGTGGAAAACTTCCTGAACTAGGTGATTATGCTCTTCTTTTGTTTCTGCATAGATGAGTATGTCATCTTGGTAAATGATAATACCAAGGTCTAGGAGATCCTTAAATATAGTGTTCATCATTTCTTAAAAGACTGAGGGTATGTTTAACAAGTAGAAGGGCATGACTAGGTACTTAAACTAACTATACCTAGTTCTGAATATGGTTTTCCACTCATCACCTTTACCTATGTGAATGAGGTTATACCTATTTTTCAGGTCAAGCTTAGAGAACCAATGAGAGGCACCAATGCAATCCTGTAATTCTATCATTAGGGGCAAGGGATACCTATTTTAGATAATTACCTTATTAAGGCTATGGTAGTCTATATAGAGCTGAAGGGATCCATCAGCCTTCTTGATGCAAACTATATGAGCTCCTGCAGGGGATTTAGAGGGATGGATTTTACCTTCTTCCATCATTCTGGTAATGTATTCCTATAGGGCCTAGAGTTTAGTTTCCGATAACTTGTATATAGGGCCCTAGAGAGGTGTTGCTACTTCCTTCAGGTCAATCTTGCAATCCCATTCATGATAAGGAGTGAGTACAGAGGTGAGCTATTTAGAGAAGACTGTGGGGAAAGTCTATTCCTACTTAGATTCTTCTGAGGTAGGAGAGGAGAAGTTAGAGGAAGCCTGTAAGAACATATTAGAGAAATCTCGAACAGGTGCTCTTGTCATGGCTGTGCACCAATGATGAATAACAGCTTGATTAATTATGTTGTCTACCTACATAACTAATTCACCCCCAACTGCTTGATTGTTAGTGTAGAAGTCATCATCGCTGAGCAAAGAGAAAGCAGAGACCATTTCCACCTTAGGTACTACAAGGTGTTTCCAACACTTCTCTGAGGGAAAGGAGACCAACTGTACCTTGTCATATTCAATATAAGGCTCATGATCATGAAACCACTTGTTAGGAAGGTAGACTTTGACCTCTAAATATGTCAGACCTACATCAAAGTTAATAAGTTCACAATAGTTAAGGACCTGCATCTGCAGGTTATGTGTATAATACCATTCCTATTTGCAGGAACTATTATAGGTATAGATGTATAATAGGACTGTCTATTTGATCTTTGGAAATGGTTAGTAGTCACTGATCATAGCTCATGTAGCACCATTATCAAGCTTAGTAACTGTAGTAATGGCATAAGTTTTGGTTCCTGTAAGACTGTGAGTTTTCCAGCGAAGAGTCACTAGAACCTTGACACATTTGCCCTGAGCAGGGCCTTCCTTAGCAGATGATACAACAGATATAGTAGATATATTCCCTGATCTCTCCTAGGAAGCTTGTGGCCAGAGGCCACTATACAACAAACAGAGTAAGGTTTGGTAAAGGAAAGTGTTTAAAGGGTATGAGAAGGTGAAGAATAATGCTGGCAAGGAATAATAGTTTATTACATAGCAGTATGTTTCAGCCTTCAGTCTATCCTCAGACAAACAGAGGTAGTATTATCGGTCAACAATATAAGCCTAAATACTAGCAGCCCTCCCACCAAGATCTATGGCTCATCACTATAGAAAACCAATTCCTAATAGAAATTCCAAAACTTGAGCAAGCAAAGCAAACAATTCTTTTGAAAGAAAAAAAACACAAATCAAAAATTTCAAAAAAATTGAGACAGTAACACAAGGCAACAACTTATTTTTGATAAAGGAAATTTGTGCAGTAATTTCAAATGATAGGGATATCATCCCCCTCTTTCTAAGAGTTAGGAAGATCTACTACTTAACTTGCCTATTCCTTTCCCTTACTCTTCTTGGATGTGGAGGAGCTCTGATCCTCTTCAGGTTCCAGAGAAGCCTTACGCTTAGATGCCCTTTTTGTATTCAGGGAGGGAACAGTGCTCCTACCCTTCACGAAATATTCTTCAGTTTTATACGAGGTGTAGAGGCAATTTTGATAGGCTAAATTCTTCTTAGCCTAATGCAGCTCTTTCCTGGTAACATAGGGGAGCTCAGTTTTCTAGTTGCTCATAGATTGCAGCTTATGCTTTTGGCCAGGTTTTTGGTAACCAGGCTAGCTAGGCTTTGGGGAGGGTGGTTTGCCTTTTTAGGCCTTAGCAATTCCTGCATTGGCATCCTTCATAGCTAGACCTATATGGATAAGCTTGGATTCCTATTTAGTAGGAGAGAGACCCTATCCTTGCAAGGATATAGCTTATCTCAGTTTATTTTTGATACCCCTCGCTATTTACTCAACGAAGATGTCTGGATGATGGAGAACCCTTTAGTTTATGGTTCTCATCTGACTGATATACTCCTGGATCCTCTTAGTTTGTCTGGCATTGACTATTTCCCTCAGGGCTCAAAGGTTTCATTAGTTGCAAGCTAAAATGAGCTTTCATAGCTTCTCTAAAATTAGACCCGATTACTATCAGGTGAGTCTACACTTGATAGGCTAACTCCCACTAGGCTATTACTTGACTAGTGAGAAAGGTTGATGCAAATTTCACCTTGAAATAATCCTGAGGGAAGGCCTGTGACTAGAGATTGAAGTAGGTTTTACATTATATGAAGAACTTCTTAATCTCTTCTGGATTTCCACTGAACTTGGTTGGATCACTTAGTTTAGGTCCTTTAAAGGCAGTTGGTATTGGTGGTGGTAGGATAGCATAAGAGTAATAAGACTAAGCAGGAGGAGGAATAGGTAGGACTGCATGTTGATCCCAAGGAGCTGGCATCTACCTAGTGAGGATTCTGGACACTATAGCCTCAATATCATTAGCAGTGATGCCTTGTGTCTATAGGGCTAGAGCATGCTTACGTGAGGATCTTTGTAGGAGAAAGGAGTCGAAGTTATAAGGTTTAGAATGTCCCCTAGGACTAGCAGATCCTCAGAAATCAGTTAGAAGTGAGTGATAGAACAGATTAGGGTCTATTAAGGAGGTAACCAAATAGACACTTCATGGTGGAGGAGGGATTGGAGGAGATATAGGCTTCTTTATCTACCTATACTTTTCCTTCCACTCCTTAAGATCCACCTCTAGCCTGGCAATTTTCTCTAGTAAGGTTTTCACCTCTTCCTTTCTTTTAGATGAGGAGGAGGTAGAGGCTTCCTTCTGAGCTTCTAAGCAAAGAATTTACTCCTGTGCTTAGGCAAGCTAGGACTGTAGAAGTACTGAGGTACTCTTTTCTATCTTTAGTATATCTTTAAGTAAATAGATTTCAGTTTGAATAGCTGGAAGGTAAGAGGTTTGCTCCTATGTCTTGAACCTTAACTGGCTGACTTCTGTCAATCCTTGTTGCATATTGAAGAGGTTTATTTCTAACTCATACACCTTTGAGCTATGGGCTGTATTTGCCTTAGGTAACTAAACTACATACTGTTTCTATTCCTTTTTGATCTGCTCAATTGCTTGGAGTAGATATGTGGTGATGGTGGGGGGAAAGGCTACTATCATAGAAGGAAGCACACTATTATACTTATAGTAGACTTTGATTGTGGAGTAGAGAATAGTGGTAAGATCATTTCTTTACTTCAGGAATACAGCATCAAGGTCTCCTTTTGCTGCTTTAAAAATGACTTCACCTAAAAATTCCATTCCATTAATGATCACCTTGAGGGTTCAGTTGTATTCCCTAAGGATTACTTGTTACTAGGTTTTTGCATATTCCAGCTCCTCTGGCTGCAAGGTAATCTCATAGGTCACTGCAGAGGAAGTGGAAGAGTATGTGGCATAACTAGGCTTAGTAGGCTGGTGAGGCTGTTTCCCACAATCAGTGCTAAGGCAGTGGCTGCTTTAGTCATTTTAATATCTTGAGAAGCCATCTCAATAAAAATATAGTGTGACAGGAGACTTGTAGAGGATATAGATATAGGTATATGTACAAGTAGCTTTGTAATAGAGTCTTACTGAGTAAACTTAGATATCTCAACTGACAAGTTAGAACTGCTAGTGTATTCTACCTTTTTCAAGGAATCAAGAGGAGATAGAGAATTTATCGAAGAAAAGCAAAATACATTCTTAAGGCTCAAAGATGGTACAAGACTTGAGATGATAGCTAGATAGAGAAGAAGAAGAAACAAAATACATTAGCCATATACTTCCTCTTAAAGACCTATTTCTGAACAAGTAGTTATAGAGAAATGAAGGAAATGAAACCCATCGAAACATTCCATTAAGATTCCTGTATTCTTCCACAATTCCCTAGAACTAGATCAGTTTCATGATTAGGAAATAGGAGAAAGGTTTAGCATGATCATTCAGGTCCTTCAGAGAAGAATCTTCTTCAATTCCTATCCTCCAATGATGTGACTAATTAGCATATCCCGATGAGATCAAGGTGGCAAGCCTTGTCATCGATTGGGTACAACCAATCTTGTGATTGCTATGTTATCAATGCCTCACCTCACTTAATCAGAGCTTAGTGGTAACAACACTTATCATTTGTTTCTGTGGCTTATAGGATGATCATAGGTTCTGATATACCTTATAGTTGACCTAGAACAAGTTCTACACATGTTCTAGTACTTAGGTAGACCACTCAGTATAGTTATCTATAACACTTTCTCACTTTTAGACTATTTCAACCTCCTAGTAATATACTACTGCTATGCTAGTCCTTTCAGGAATAAGCCTACCTACTTTATCTTATAGCTTTTATCATTAAACCTATCTTCATTGACTTTAAAGGTATATAGGCACCTTGTGATGAAAAGGTCCAACTGGGTATGATCCTTTCCATCAAATACCTTAGCATTGTTGAGCTTTGTGAGCTTATATAGTTCTTACTTTTCTTTTTTTTCTTCTATTTCCTATTATAAGGCTTCTAACTGCATCTAAAGTATGATTTACTCTTGTCTTATCTACTTAAGCTACTTACTTTCTAGTACTTTTTCCTTCTTAAGGGTTTTGATCTGCTGCTGAAATATAGTCTATTCCTGCCTTAGGTTTTTATCCTATTTTTCCTTGTTAATACTACTGTTATAGTACTCTGTAATCTATTTCCTAATCCTTTGTTACTGTACAAAAGCTATGTTCTTTTAGAGGCAATAGATATCTCAATAGAAGCTTAATTCCTCTATGCCTATGATACAATATACCTTCTCTATATCTTTATGTGGTTCTAGAAGTTTCTCTTGTGTAGACATTTTTACTAATACCTATACCTCTTTGCTACTAGGAATATATATATGCTTATATCTTTGATAATAAGTAGGAGTATTCAGAGTTTGTCCAATTAAAGTAGGGTAATTATGTGATTCTGATGTAGTATAACAAGATCATCCTTGTAAAGATAAAGAACCATTTTATCTTTACTTTCCTAGTGTACTAGCTATGTCTAGCAGAATAGTGACTTCAACTGTATGGTTTTCAACCTTAGATTTCCTATAATGTTCTACAAATTTGAGGGCAGTATCCTCCAATTCTTTATCTAGTACAAAGCTTGCTATTACAGTGTCTGTGTTTAACTATAGGCATAAGTATAGTACTAGTACTTTACCTAGGTCTAGGGTAACTATTACTACTTGTTGCACTTGATACTTAGTGGTTGAAGTAAATTCTATCCTCCTAATAGGTGTTAACATTTCAATTCCCTAATAGCTACGTAAGGCACTATGGTAGTAATTTACATACACTCAAGTATAAGAGCATAACCTATAGCCCTTTCCCCTAAAACCCTGCAATGACTTGTACCAAAAAAAAAAAAAAAAAAAAAAAAAATCAGGCAAAAAACCAACCGTGGTTATCTACTCGATTCAACCTCAAAACCCTCTCCGCTGCCACAATAGCAACTTGCCATTCTCTGCATTCTGAAGCGTAGTTGGAAATATCCAGCAGCAATCTCGTAAAGCCCTCGGCGTGTGGAATCACACAAAAGTATCCATAAATCTTACTTCCGGGGTGAAAGCAATTCTCACCGTAATTCCACTGCATCACTCTTTCCGCATGTGGGAGCACTCCGTTAAGGAACTCTAGCCTCTCCTTTGGAGGTACCGCCTTGACGTTGATGGACTCACAGATGAGATCGATGCACAAAATGTTGTTCGTAGAGAGTGCAGCTGGAACTTTTATAAGCGCCGCTTTGGAGGAATGGCATCTGTTAAGAGCGAAAATTTCATTCAGAAGACGCTCCTCATCAGCATTGAAATCGCTGTGGTGATAGAGTGATAATAAGTTAGTTTTCGTGCTCATGGGTACTTGGTTTTGAGCGTAAGTGTGCACATACCTCATGCCCGACATGTCGATACCGGAAAAGTACCTTTTCTTCTACTATGGTGAGTCGAAAG
This sequence comes from Phymatotrichopsis omnivora, assembly GCA_016880775.1. Classification (NCBI taxonomy): domain Eukaryota; kingdom Fungi; phylum Ascomycota; class Pezizomycetes; order Pezizales; family Rhizinaceae; genus Phymatotrichopsis; species Phymatotrichopsis omnivora. Next base: position 10,778 of record JABYPW010000464.1, on the reverse strand, counting down.
TGGACTTGATTTGACCAGTGAAAAAAGGTAGTGTCCATTGTTTGAAATTTGAAAGGATGGAGAAAGGACCGGAGCTATTGAAGAAGTATAAATAGAATTATATTTACATGCACAGTGGGGCCGGGAGGGCAAGAGCTAGTGTGCTGAGCCAGTTTCGGAAGTTATAATTACACGTTTCGGAAAACGTGTTTCGACGATTAATGAGATATTTGTTGCACCTAGGACTATTTCAAAGCCCGGTGAAAATTTTCAAAATTTATTTATATTTTTAATTTTAATTTTCATTCCATTTCATTTACTTAATTTATTAGCCTTGAACTCAACTGAATATTCATTGTAATAGGATGCTCACCGAGCGACGCGCCATGGAGAGAGAAAGGTAACATTTATTTATATTCAGTCGCGACGTTATGCTTTACACTGGACGTACACGGCTTGTATATATATGCAATATATGCATTTCCGCAGGTTAAACTGAAACGTGTTTTTCACGTTTTCTCCGCCCGAAGGGAACATGTACATGTACTATGCGAAAACTCTAAGCGTATCATCGGTACCATAACCTCACCTTGCTTGTTACATCATTACCCAATTTTCTGTCAAAGTTCTCCACTTTCCAAATGTTCGACATGCTCATTACGTCAGTACATATTGGCTTCTTTAGCCTCTACCCCCACGACCTCCGATCTGACATCGACCCGTAACACTGCCAACAAATTTTGATTAAGGTTTCTTTGGATTAAATCCTGGCTATCCACACATAGTTATTTCAAAAGAAAATAGGGGTACTCACGTTTGACATTTATTCGAATTCCCGGACTCTTTGACGCTAGGGCTTTCAGCCAATCAATAACTAGAAATTCCTGATTACATAAAGAAGCCGTGAATTTCATTTTTTGCATTCATTTCTAGCGTGTTATATTGTAACGCCACTTGAGAAGAAATGGAAAAAAAAAAGAAAAGAAACCTACGGAGGTTATAGAGCGGGACATCTAAAACAGGGTGGGTCTTAGCATAATATTCAAATTTCCTCAGGCCATCTAACCCAAATTAGGAAGTAAGTTAAGCTGACGTTAGTAATGAAAGCCAAGATCGTTAGCGAAATTTCGATTGGGCCTTAATAAATTCGTATGCATTCAAAAAAGTCTCGAGCCCCATACAAACTAAAATCACTACTGCTCTACAACCACAACCTTATTTCGCATTTTAAGAACTTTGAATGATAGCTCTGTGCCTTCTGCATATATTGTAGTTTTTGAAAATGAAATTTCTTTTGTTATTGTGTTGTAGTAAGGATACTTGCGATCGGGTCCTTTGGTACGCCCTGCTTAGATGTCCCCCACCATACATCCTTTTTTTTTTCTTTTTTTTTTTTAATTAAGCTCTTCACTTAAGCTTTAGCTAGGTAGAAACCGTGTTATTTTCTGACTTAGCAATGAACAAACTCAGTTTTAGTTAACTAACTAGCAATGTTAGCGTCGGGAGCTCCTCTCAGAGAGCATTCGACTGCTCTGACCAATGGGAAGCCAGGCCAGTTTGAAATACCCCAAATACTTTTCAAAAGTGAGTACTCCTAATGGTACACGCAGCTCTAAACCTTTTATTGTATTTACATAACCCTTATCATGTCATCAGCCCCCCACCAAATCATGAGATTCTCGACTAAATTATTACTAACTTGGCAGTGAAATCTACAATCGCGGTTTAAAACGTCAAAAAGTTTGCCGCAGCGGTTTACGAATGTATCTGATGATTATTTTTGATCATTTTTGTGCTTACACAAATTTAAGCGTGAATCATTCCTTACATATATAGATTTGACATTCTACCTAAAAAAAGAAGTTACTTTTCCTATTCCTACATTTATGTAATGGTTGCTATATCAGACTCCCACTCGGCAAAAATTTTACTTTTCTACATGATCCGTGCCCTGTCAATCCCTGTTTCAATCCAGAAGTATAGATATCGTGGTGACGAACATGATTGTGTTGATCGATGAGCAATATGTAGGTGCCCTGAAGGATTACGCTGCTATAACGAGAAGATACACGGAAAAAAAAAAAAAAAAAAAAAAAAATCGAAGTCAATTTATCTGGCAGACTAACATAGATTGCAAGTACTCCTCCTGATGCCTATCTAACTCAGTTCCAGACCCTCAGCGGCGATCCACAACCTTCCCATGTTCTCGCAATCACATATCAGGTTATAATTGTAGATGCACATGTACATGTACAAGAACAGGAGTGATTAGCCATAATATGTTGACTTGACATACTAATCTCCTAGCAGTCCTATGCGCGATTCGATTGTCAACTAAAAATTAACCTCATAATGTATAAAATAGCCATGAGCAATGTAGTACAGTATGGTAGAAATATACATATATATACATAAAGAAGTGTTTTCTGTCTTCTGAATAGTGATTACTCATGTCCTGTCGATTTAATAAAACAATTTTCTCCTGCATACATATACCCCTCCTCAAAAAAAAAAAAAAAAAAAAAAAAAAAAGAAAAAAAAAAAGTCGAGACCATGGAAACAAGAAGACGATTTATTCCCAGTGATAAACAGAATAGTACCTGGTGAGGAAAAGGAAAAAGCCACCTATTTACAAAAGCATGAGAGAAAGTAGGTAATTGAGCCTTTATTAGGATATCCAAACCGTGATAATTGCCAATCTAAAATGCTTATTTACATGCTTTCCTTCTACTATACTATAATGCCCTACAAGCAATTAGTGGTCTCCTATCTTCGATATTAAAAATACAGTAAAAGACTGCTATGCCAGTGGTTTATGCGAAAAGACTCCCATACCAGCGGTTTTTTGTGTAACGGCAAAAGACTCATATAGCAGCGGATTTAGGGTTAGGTTAGGGGCAAAAACTTTTTTTTTGTGCACTCCCATGCAATTTTCTTTAGCGGGAAAAACTTTGCACCATGTTTGGAGAAAATAGTCGACCACCCATATTATCCATTTTATCTTTCGCACTCTTCACTCCCAGTTACCGAGGATAGATGCTATAAGCAAGGGCGCGACAGCATATATGTGTCCTGCGCTTGGCATGATCGGCTGTCGTGAGCGCTCACCGACACGAGCACAATAGAGACGGAAATAAAGACGAAATAATGCTGCCACTTCCGAACAGCCGAGACACGAACCACCTCACATCCTCTATTCTCTTCCAATACCAAAGATGCAAAAATATATACATGTAAAAATCACTGTCTCACATCCCTTAACATGACACTCATATAATATTCTCGTAGTTTCCACCCGTGTCCGTCCGATGCATCCCGTTGGAAGCCAGCCAATTCCGTTGCGAGTGACACTATGTGATGCTCCTGACCCGCACAAGCAACCTTGCCAAAACCACCCCGAGCCTTGCATGCCACAATCCCGACAATCACCGACCTGAACACCCGAATACATAAACCGAGGAATACGAGGAAGAATCGCACGCCCTGTACATGATAGATAACATCGCCGAAGGAAAACACGGGGAAAAATGTAACAAAGGAAATACGGAAAATGTCGGTAAACATACCGCTGGCCACATGACACTTATGTCAACAAGAATGTCTGAGGCATCTATTAAGATTGGCCATTTATTTGTCACAATTTCCGAACGCAAAAAATCAATCGATGATTAGGCTGCAAAATTTTCATAAAGTATTTCTTGCAAGGGCCATACCCGTGTCGATTAGAGATGCTGCGCAAAGTGAGATGATAAATACATACTCATCTCATATTTTTTTCTGTGAAAACTGAATTTTATATGGTGCCCTTAGAGATTCTACGCTTTCTTGTCCAGCGATGGGTCGATCAGGGTTAAAATTATTGAGCACGAGCATACCTGTATGTGTCAGCCTCACCAACGGTGAAACAGTCAATAATCAATCTTGCCTATGTCGTCATGTACCCAAACTTCTACTAGTAAAGAAGGATACCACCCCTAAGGGAATCGCAGAAGCTGTTCAGATACGCCATATGAGGAGGGATCTGGTCGTTTTAAGTGCATTTTTATATGTCCGGCGGAGTCACGAGAATGATTCTATCACTTCCAAACGTTTGTAGCAGTTAACGAAACATTTTTAAAGCGAATTTTGCTCAAACGCTATCACTCACTGCCACGATAGATCCAAATGGTAATAAATTGTTACTTTACTTGATCTATTGTTGAGTCCGAGAATCAAAATGCTTGGGGGTACTTTCTACTGCACGTTAAACCGCAATACCTTAGATTTCGCATTTAACAGCCAGATCTGACCGGATTTTTGCCAGCCCATAAAGGAAATTTCTGGGAGAATTTCAAAATAGAAATAGTACCGATGTCCTGGACTGTTGCAAATATGAAGACAGAACCGGCCTATATCAACCCCTTAGCAACTTCAAAGGGTGAGGACGCTGCTGTTGTAGATTATCTGATAGGTATTAACAAAAACCTTGTGGGCCACAACGCTTCCCCGGTAAACGTTTCAAGCATAATACCTCGAACATAGTTGAGTCCGTCCACTCAACCCTTAAGCTCAACCAGGAATTATCATGTCTCAATTTTTGAATAAAATAAGGCGGACGCTTATGTCTGAGCGCTTTCGATGGTTAGAAGTTGCATCAAATCCTCTCCCTGGACAAACTCACACAAAATACGGCACCGATATCGTTGTCAAAAACCATGAGTGGGCTCATCGCAACAATAGGGGGTCTTAGAGTAAAGTTATAATTTATGGAGGTAATAGTGGTTACAAAGATTGCACTCTGAAACCACCGGAAGTGCACATAAGTTTCTTGAGTTTCGCTGCTCACCACCCTAAAAATGCTAAATAATATTTGGTTAGCGTGCATGACATGATGGTAAAACACCTACAATGGTCTTTCGGTATAGAGAAGAAGATTTATCGATCACGTACATGCATACTTTTCCTTCGTCTTGTTCTCGGAAATAATACCGTCAAAATGCCTTGAAATTCATACTGTGAGACGGTAGCAATTATGCTGGTTCTTGCAAATTACACCAAATGTATATTGTCTTTTATTACTGAACCTTCCTCTGGGGAAATGCCTGACGAGCTCCCTGATGGGAGCTCTGATGAGACCTCTGACGATGGTTACTACATGAACGGTTCGACCAACATTAAGCGTAACACACCCGATGGAAACTCTCTTCACAGCGGTTTCTTCGAAGATATTGGTTCACCCGTTCCCGATATGTCACTCAATTCCGATATTTTGTTGAGCTTTGACCTGAAGTCTGGAATATTGACTGATTCTGATGGTCAACCTCTCTATCTTACATCTTCAGATGATACTAACAGCAATAGTTGTAGTGATATTCCTGCTTACAGCAAAATATAACTATCAGATGAGGATATCATTCCTGAAATGCATGTAGGCAAATTCAGCAATTGGATTTGAGGTTTTTGGGTACTTTCAGAGCTGAAGACGATGATGGGGTTTTGTTAGGACATGTTTGCAACCATGCAAACCTTGCTTAATTTTCAGCACAGCCTATGTGTAGTGTACCAACCTCTATGTAAGGGCCAGGCAGTGATTGAATAAGTGGGAGGGTTTTGCAGGATGTATTTGATAAGGTAAAACAGATGCTTTTGATGAGGGGCTGCCTCTTTGTGATAAAAGTTTTATGGTGTTGATAAAAGGATGGGAGCAGGTGCAAGAAGAAAAAAGAGGATATGGTTCTCCCTCAGTTCACTATTGTACAGGCTAGGCATGTACACAAACTTGATTGTAAAGACATAGCCACATACATATGAGTGATCTCACTAAGCATTATCAGGGTAAACCTTCATATGGCTATTGAGATCATCGGTCACATTTGCTTACAAGGACTGAACCAGTAATTAGGCAACCTTGTACAGTTGGGGAAAACTCACTTATGCTACAAAACCCATGACCAACTAGAACTTTATAGTATAGAATAAGGTAAGCAGGATTAAGAAGAAAGAAGAGGATATGCTTCTCCCTCAGTTCTCTATTATACAGGTAGAGTATGTACACAAACTCAATTGCAAAGACATAGCCACATACATAGTAGTGATCTTGCTAAGTACTGTTAGGGTAACCCTTTATATGGCCTAAGAAGAAAGAAAAGGACATGCTTCTCCCTTAGTTCACTATTGTATGGGTAGGGCATGTACGCAAACTTAATTGCAAAAACATAGCCACATACATATGAGCGATCTCGCTAAGCGCTATCATAGTAACCCTTCATATAGCCATTAAGGTCATCAGTCACATTTGCTTATAAGGACTAAACCAGTAATTAGGAAATCTTGCACAGTTAGGGAAAACTCGCTTATACTATAAAACCTATGACTAACTAGAACTTTATGTTAAGCCAGATGCGAACAGTAGATGAAGAGAAAGAGAACAAATAGCTTGTATTCTTAGCATAAAACAAAGATGGCTTGTCTACAAAAGAAAAGAGCCTACATGGGCGGGAGGGGGGGGAAATTCATTTTTATTTTATCTTTGTGACCCTGCTGGGGTCGTCTAAAAGAACCTCCGCTTGCAGCTATGGAAAGCTATGAGGCAAGGTAAAAAGACAGCCAACTTAAGGTTGGTAGCGCAGTCTACGACTTACAAGATAAAATATAGGCTTGTTCCTGAATCCTCCTCGCTTACACGCAATAAACTAAAGAAGAGACGGGGTGGAAAGGAGAGAGCGGTGGGGGAAAGTAAAACTCAAAAAGAAAACGTGACCGGCACTAAAAGCGACAATCCCAGTATGTCAAAACAGCAGAGAAACTTTAAGCGAAAAGGAAAAAGAAAAGCCCAGGGAACCCCTTTCCCATCTCCAGCGAGGCGAACCTTACAATAACCGGGAGGGAAAGAGGTACTAGCAAGAAACACTAACCAAAGAAAAAGGAAAGGGAAAAGACAAAGGAGAAAACACAAGCAATACTCACAAAACTCGTACACAAAGGGAACAACAGAAGCATAAAAGGAGATGAAACACCGAGGGGCCCTAAGTCTCCATTCCCTATTCCATCACAGTGTGCAGGTTCTCCACTCTCTTGTTACTTTCGGCCAAGGCTTGCAAGTAGGTGGGGTAGAGGGGATCGTTTGCGGGGTGGGAGGCATCGCAATTGGCACATTTAAGTACTGTGTAGTCACATTGTCGTCCACAGCATTTGCACTCTGTGTTGCTACAGAAGTGTTCGAAAAGGGCGTGGGGTCCAGCACAAAGGCGGCAGCAGGGGGAGAATGTGCACTTCAGTTGGTGATGACCGAAGCGGCAGCAGCGGGAGCACTGATTAGCCTTAGAGAAGGCGATGTAGGGGTCAGTCCGATGGTTCTTGTTGAGGATGGTCAGGCCTTGAGAAATGCGGTAGTGGTTGTTGTTCACTGAGCCTGCATGGGCGAATGCCCGCAATACATATACCGGTGAGCGAAAAAGTGAGTGATAAACTGTGAAGTGCAACAGCTAAAACAAAAGAAATAATGCAAATACAAAGACCAAAAATAAACTGAGAATAAGCTGAAAACCTGCCGATAATGGTACATAACCCAAAACTCATAACTGAAAAAGGAAGGTAAGGAAAAGTGAAATAATGAAACTCGAACACAAAACACTCACATATGTTTATTCCAACACTCCCCCATAAATATTGATCTGTGTAGAAATGTAAAAGACGCAGTGTAAAAATGTAAGAAATGTAAGAAACCCTAAAAAAACTGAAATCAACGTTTTCCAACTGCGTCCTAAAAATGCGTAAGTGCGAGCGATGGAATGACCTTCGTTAACATGTCAGCAAGGTTTCCCCTAGAGGAAATGCAATTCACATCAATGGTCCCTCATGAAACCTGTTCCCAAACGTAATGATCTGCGATGCTGATATGCTTACTTCACTTGTGGAGACCAGGGTTGGCCGCAAGGAAGACGGCTGACCGGTTGTCGCAGTAAAGGGTCAGTTTTTCATCCTGTCTAAGCTCTGCAAAGAGTCGATGGATCTAAACTACGTGTTGTGCTGCTTTACTCATGGTGACGTATTCTGCCTCTGTAGTGGATAATGCGATACTTTTCTGCTTGCTAGAGCTCTAGGAAACTGGTGCGCCATGAGCGAGAAATATGTAACCGTTAAAGGAATATCAGTGATCCAAGGAATTACCGTACAATGCGTCCACATGTCCAGAGAGGGTAAGGGGCACTGAGGCAGGAAAAAATAGCTTGTAGTCTATAGTTTTCCATAGATAGCGCAAAACATATTTCGCATAACTTTTATATCATATAGAGAGATTAGATGCATACTGACCAAGGGTGGATACACTGAATGAAATATCTAGTTAGCTTCCTATGGCTGCAAAGAGGAGACTCCCTATGACTGACTGATACTGAGTCCTGTCTGTAGGTTCCTCCCCCTCAGTACATAAGGAGATCTGGGTTCTAGAATCTAAAGGTGTTGCGATGCCGTTTGCAGTGCCCATGCCAAAGCGCTGCAGGATGTTGTTAATGTATGTCGCTTGCGAAACATAAGTACCTGTATCTAACCATCGTATATTTAAGCTTGACATATGCCAAAGCTCGCCGAGGTTTTTAACTTTGAAGTGTTTTTTGAGGTGTTGCTCAGCAGTGTCGGCTTGTTGTGTGGTCTCAGTAGTTAGGTAGATGTCATCAATGTAGATCCCAAGGGCAGCAAAGGGTTTTAGGTGAACAAAGACACATGGGTCTGTAGTGGTAGCATGGAGGTTAATTTCTGCAAGTACTGCTGAAAGTTTCTGGTACCGTAGTCTTCTGGACTGTTTAAGACCATATAGAGCATGCCAAAGGCAACAAACTTGGTTAGGTCCTGTTGAAAATCCTTCAGGTTCCTCGACATAAAGCTCAACATCAATGGGAGAGTTAAGGTATGCGGTGTCAACATCATATTGTCGGTGCGTTAGCTTGCATCTAGTAGTTATAGCGATAAGGCAATGGAGTAACTCGTAGTGTAGGATGGGTAAAAAGGTTTCATCATAATCCTCACCTGTGACCTGCAAGAATCCTCACATAATATAGCGTGCCTTATCCCTGATGATGTTGCCTTGGTCATTCCTCTTGATTTTGAAAACCCACTTTCCATAGATGATGGAGCAGTTTGATAGACAAGGGCAGGTTTCCCAGGTTTTATTTTCATAGTGTGCAGCAATTTCTGACTTCATGGCGGTTATCCAGTTTTTGTGATCCAGACCAGAGATAGCTTCCTTATAGGTACTAGGTTCATCTACAGCCAAGTTTGAGAATTCCCAGTCTCCATAGTAGTCAGGTCGCTTTCCAGCTATTATGCACATACTTCTGGGCAGTGGTGGTAGCGAAGGTGGAAAGTCACTAGGGATATTGTCAGGGGGATCCTGGATTTCATCAGCATCCTGTATTTCAGGGGTATCCTGGTATTCAGGGATGTCTTGGTCTAATAGTAGTTCATCCTCAGATTCAAACCCAAGCTCCTGTAGAAGTTGCTGTGAGGGTGAGGATGGTGGAACAGAAAAATCAGGGTGTTGCTTAGGAGGCTGCTCCAATTCTGGGCTGAAGGAGACTCCCCCGGGAGTAGGCTGTGGGAAGGTGACATCTCTAGAAATGATAACCTTGTGTGCAATAAGATCCCAGATTCTGTACTGGCGAATAGATGGGCCATAGCCTACACGCTATCTTAGTAGTAAGTGGGGTGCTAGTTTTGAGCTAGATGGCTGTGAGTCTTCTGGAATGTGATAGAAAACATGGCAGCCAAAGGGGCGTAAATATGCAAGGGAAGGGTTTTCTCTGAACCATCTTTCAAAGGGTGTGGTGTTATGAGTGGCACGGTGTGTTAGCCTATTGCGTGTATACACAGCGTAGGCTGCAGCTTCGGCCCCAAATGTTACAGCCACGGTACCCAAGGGCCTACGCGCGATGATGAGTTTAGTTAGATGAGCAACTTCCTGTGAGTATACCCCTGCGCCATGTGAAAGGACCACGTGACAAAGGGCTCTACCTTGGGATGAGTCATATGTGGCGCCTCTGATGAAGATAAGTCAGGGTCTAACTCACCTGTCATCCTCTCTCAAGCGTACCTCACATGATCAGATGAACTTGAGTAACTCCTGCAGACTAGTCACCTGCGGTTGGTATGACTCAAGCCGATCGAGCCAGAATCGTATGATGACGATCTTACCCGAGATCGGCGATCCGAGCTCAGACCACAACGCTGATCATTTCCGTTATGACTCCTAGGAATGTTCGATCACGTCAAATGATGATAGAATGAGTCATGGGATTTCTAAGGCATTCTTTCAGGTTCTATTTCTTATGTAATCTCCTTTGTCATAGATGACTCATTTCTTTTGGTTGGAAGGGTATTTAAGGATGGTCATTGGGCGCTTCATGTTCTTTCCAGGCTCGTTTGGATCTTCAAACTACACCGTAACTTTTAGTTCTCAGCTATTAGTATCTCGCTTCCCTCCGTCGCGATAATGTCAAGACGTCAGAATAACGATCCCCCCCCCCTCTCCTCCTACCCACAACACCTACGAGATCAGGCGCAGGCCTCCATTCAAACCCTCTCTGAGTTCGTCAGAGACCCCCTTTTCGATGCAACTTCGGCGGCGCTCAGAGAAGACCCTTCGAAGGACCGCGTCCACTTCGCTCGGGACACAGCGGTTGAAAAAATCATTTTCTCGTCACAGTTGGAGTTCTTCTCTCGCACCCTGCCCACGCTCCTACAGTCTATTGGTAAAATCCAAGACGCTGTCTCCTCCCTCCAGGCTGGCCAACAGGCTATCGAACAACGCTTCGACGACCTCGAGG
>JABYPW010000463.1:0-25624 GCA_016880775.1 Phymatotrichopsis omnivora | reverse complement strand
TGTATATTTTCTTATGATTTTCTGTTTATATACATATATATATACTAATACTTTTTAGTTTTCACTTAGGCTTTACTGGTTGTGCCACATCCTTGGGTGCTGGTTATTTTTTTTTTTTTCTGGTATATCTTGTTGTGATTTTCTATTTGTATATATATATGTCTACTAAAACTGTTGAGTTTTTACTTAGGCTTCTCCTAGTCTTGCTACATCCTTAGGCACTGGTTTTTTTTTTTTTTTTTTCTTATTAGTAGTAAATCTTATAATGTATTATCAATATGTGCATTTTATAATAAATTTTTTTATGTTTAGGATTTCGTTGTCTTCCTATATCATTAGGGATCAGTTTTTTTTTTTCAAATAAATCGTTCCTTCGCCACTGCTATTGTTGCGAATCAGTTTTTTGCTATCGTACACTGGGTTTTACACTATGTCACCACTACAAATCCATTTTTAACTGTGCTTTGCCTTTTAGTGCTTTTACTTTATAATGGTAGGTTTAATTCCTACTTAGCTATTGTTTTTACTTTATCTATTTCATTTTTCTTTTTTGTTTTTCTATTTTTTTTTTTTATTTTTTTTTAGCAAAAGCGAGAGTGAATAAGGTTTTATCTAAGCCTGTATTACCTGAACTCAAGCTTCTATTTTGCTTCTTAAGTAGCGTAGCTCAGTAAAAAGTGTTAAAGTTGCTTTACCTTTTTACTAAACTCTCTCTAAGAGGATAAACTGGGGCTATGCCTTCTAGGTTAAGGCTTTACTTGTCCTCCCTCGGATCACTGATGCATGGACAGGGCGTCGCACTCAATTAAGAGCATATGACATAGTCATGTAATACAGGAGCGATCTCGCTAAGTACCGTTAGGGTAACCCTTCATACGGCCCCTTCTAGGTTAAGGAAGGACCTTGCTTCAGGTAAAAAAGTGGTAAAAAGCTTTGCCTTTTTATTAGCTCTCTCCAAGAGTCTAAACTGGAGGCCTACCTTTTAGGCTAAGGAATGGCCTTTCTTTAGGTAAATGAAGAACCTTGCTTCTATGGGTTAAGGAAGTCTGCCCTTTCTTCAGTTATAGAAAGAAACCTCCTGTATTTTTTATTTGTATTTTTTATTTGTATTTTTTTTTTTTTAAAAAAAAATGTCTTAGATTAGGCAAGAACTTAGCTGACTCATATCTTAGTATGAGATCATATCTAAGGGCAAGGATAAGTCTACTAGAAGGATTAAACACCTTCTTAATATAAAAGCATTCACTAAGGTAAATTTAGGGTATATTATACCTGAGGGGAGCTCCTTGAGGGGAGAGGTTGAAGGGTTTTAGGATGGGAAAAAAAAAGAGAAGATTTAAAAATTATCAAATTAAATATATCATATAAAATATTAAAGCATAGGTCAGGTATATAGAAGTTACCTGAAATAATGAGTCACTTAAAAGCAGTGAAGGATTTCATAATTCTACATTCGAATTCAACCCCCCTCAAAACTCAGGATCCATATAGTAATATTTTAGGTTATCAGTTTAAGGTTCCAATTGGTCTATTGGCAAAACTCAAAGAATCTGAAGAAATTATTCTAAGCCAAGGAAGGAATGGACATAAGTATGGGGAATACACTCTTCAATATTATGTGATATAGGCAGATTACTCTCAAACTATATGACTGAGCAAAGAATTCAAGAATGACAAGCTATAATCTAAGAACTAGTTATCAGTAAATAGAGACCTTTTTTAGTATCTAAGTGACACATTACAGATGCTGAATCCAGAAGCCTTTATTAAGAGTACAAAATTCTGGGATTTACAAAAAAGGGGATAGTTTAAGGCTATTATGTAGTACATGGCATAGAGTTGCTATAAACCAAATGCAGATGATAGGAGGTAATATTTTCTAAGATTAGCTGAATTTAATTCACTTTTTTACTTTATCACATAGGTATTATTCACCAAGGTTGGCTGGATTACAAGTCACTTTTTAACTATGTCGTACCTTATAGTACATAGACTAGTAGACATCTACTTCTTTGGCAATTGAAGCTAAAGGTAGAAATCTTAGAAGGAGATACCTTTTTCTTCCTTAGCTCTATTATTGCTCATAATGTAGATAAAATCAATAGTGGAGTAAGGAATAGTATTGACATTCACTTATCAAAGCAGCTTTAATTGGAAAAAGTAGGAGTGTATAAAAAATGGTCAGCCAAAATCCTACTATGAAGGTAGTGGGAGAGAACAAAAAGTGTAAGATGAAAAAAAAAGATGAGCTAAGAAGAAGAAGGAGTTGAAGTTGAAGGCAAAAAATAATGAAAAATAATGATGTAGTTAGATTTGTACTCATTTATTAGTATGTTGTATGGTTATCCTTATTTATCTTCTTTTCCTTTTCCTTTTCCTTTCCTTTTCCCTGTAAACTTTTCTCCTTCTAGTACTACTCACTTTTGTGTACTAGTCTTATTCCTTTTTTATTTTTATCCATAATTCTATTATAAAATTTGTTATTTTTTTGATATATACACTAATTATAATCAATGTTAGATAGAATGTACTCTAATATGATAAGCATGAAAATGATTATAAGACTTTTATGATATAACCTCAATTCCCAGCTTAATAAATGTACTAAAATCTATACAAAAACTAGTAGCAAGTGTTTGGTTTTTCTTATACCATACCTTCAACTCTACAAAAGAAATTTCAATAGGGTTAAAATTACAAGAGTATAGATGTAAAAATGCTAAAATTATTCCTGCTTCCTTGCATATATTAACTAACTCTTATGACTTATAAATTATAGTATTATCATAAATTAAAATAGACTGAGGTCCTGGAAAAGGAGATGTAAGAGGAATAACTTATCTTTGACAAAAGAATTAAAATGATCTGTATTATAGGACCCTTGGATCACTTCCCATGCAACATACCCATCAATACTATAGCAAGAAAGGATAGAACACTATTCTGAATATATTGTAGGTAGATATTCATGTAGAGTAGTTCTAATTGGAGCCCAGCTATATTTATGATGACCTGTTTTCTCATTACAAGCAGATTTATTAAGGAAAAGTAGCTGATCTGCCTACCATGCAGAAAGCTGAATGAGTCAGTACTTACAGAGGAATTGAGATCGCTCTCTGGCTCTTGCTTTAAGCTAAATTTGATTAGATAATTATTTAATGTAAGTTAAGAATAAAAATTACCTTTTTTGGATTAATCTTTTTTTTTTTTCAAGTAACATGACACAGTAGATTCAGAAATGATAATATCGAACTCGTTGTATAGAAAATATACTATTTCTTCTAAATTAAGTGATGGCTTTTCCTTTAGATACTGAATGAAAGCCTATAAATATTTTAGTTCTGCTATTATATTAAATCAACATATATATATGAACATTACCATACTTATCTAAAACCTTAATAGGCCTCCCTTGATGAACCATCTTTAGTGCTTATATGGAACCCCAATTCTTTATATTTCACTGAATTTTACAAACAACATCATATAAGTATGGAATTTATGGCACAATATCTTTTAGTGCTATTCCACTTTCAAGCATAGGTATAATAGTAGTAGTATCGGTGGGTGGAAGTTTTTTAGGCATTTTGAATTTTGTAACTTAGAGTATTGGGTAGTTGCTTACAAGAAATTTGAGGGAATTAAATGTAAATAGAATGAGTATATTAAGTACTCTTTTGTACTATATACTGGAGAAGTCATAATTTTTTTGTGTTAAGGGTATTACCAAGTATGTATCATATATGCCAAGAATATAAAATAGATTTATAGGGTATTAGGCTACAAAACCCCTCACTTTATAGGCACACAATTTTGCTCCTGAAGTAACTTTACACATCAGCCCAAGATCCTATAATATTACCTATTCCAATGACCTCCAAACAAATTTTATCATCATATTTCCTTGAAGTTAATCCTTCTAAATGGTATATATTACAGTATTTAAATAAATACTACCTAGTTACTAATAATAATACCTGGAGTGAATTACTTCACTCATAGACAAGTGGCCTAGTATGTATGAAGGAATCAAGGGATATCCATTACTGTACACATGTAGAAAAGCTTGATGCTGCTTATCATAGGGTATATCTCCATCTATTTCAAGTTATTACTATCTATAATATATTATCTTTTCTCATAAACCATACTACTAATATTATACCATAATGCATCATTGTATCTGTTTATGGAATCGGCCATATACCTAGCAATTTTTGGTACCATTAGGGCACAGATAGCCATGTAGGTATCTGCTGTAATGGTTATGTACCATCCTGATGGTGTTGCTGATATAGTTTATTAGTTCTATTAGGGCACAGATAGCTTATGTAGTTATCTGCTGTAATGGTTATATGCTATCCTAATAGTATTACTGATATACTTTACATGAATAGATTATTATATCTGTTCATGGAATTAGCTATATACCTAGCAATTATTGGTACCATTAGGGCACAGATAGCTTATGTGGGTATCTACTGTAATAGTTACAAGCTATCTAGATGGTATTGCTGATATAGTTTATTAGTTCTATTGGGGCACAGATAGCTTATGTAGTTATCTGCTATAATGGTTATATGCCATCCTGGTGGTATTACTGATTTACTTTACATGAAAATAGAGTCGAAATTCAGATCGTACATATGCAAAAGACTAGTGAAAAGAGCATTTAAAAGCAAAAGCCTCCCTACATATTGCTGTAATGAGTAGAAAAATTGGTTCTATTTTTAAAAATAGTACCTTAATCTCCTCAGTATGCTAATATCCTTTCTATTATAACTTACCATATACTAATCTAACTGAGAGAATAGGACTTAGAAGTTATTGATGATCATAATCAATATAAGCATTATTAGGTCAATTGTAATGATACTATTACTGATAGTGAAGATAGGCATGTATTACTTACTGACTAGAAATAACTACTTTAAATTTTGATTTAGAAACTTACTATAATAGAAAATAGGATTATTAAACCAATAAACCTTAAGAATTAGGAATTACAATAAAGCAAAATCATAGACAGGTTTGTTTCCTTTCCTATATTTTAGAATATATACTTTCTAATATAACTTTTTAGCAAATCAGTACCAGCACATTCAATACCAGATAGCCATCCTGTAAAGTAATTTCTAAAACAAAACAGCAAAAGGTATTTCCTCTTAGTTAAATATCTAACAAAAGTGTATATTAACTCTAAAATTGTTAAAGGTTATTCCTACTTAAGAGGTATTAATATAGACTTATGAGAAGATAAGTCAGAAAAAGATGTTAAAACTTCTAATAGGTAGTTTTACAGAAGAAATACTGAATAATATTTATTCATCAAGTATATATTCAAATCTTATATAATGGTGGATTATCGATATAAATTGTTCTATATTACCAGAAGGATTTTCTCCTAATGACTGGGATTAGCTTGTTGAAAAAGTAAAGACTTCAGAGATTATTGATAAGGTGGTTACAACAGCAATTGAAAACTATCAAAAAGTAAGAACCAAATTTTTTTCATCTTTATATTTATTTTTTCTATAGCTTATGTATTTTAGGCTTCAACAATTCCTGAATTTGCAAATCTACTTAATAGTTCCACCTTTACACTAACTGGAGAATCATATAATTGACAAAGGGATTCTGGAGCATTTTGGGTTAAGCAGGCTTTTAGTACTATGTATTTACTCTACCCTATAGTTAAATTAATGATTAATAAATCTTTAGCTTTACATTATTGCAAAATCCTATATGGCCACATTGTGAAGGATGGTTTGATACGAATATTTGGCTAACAATTATCAACTTATGTTTTAATTCCAGCGATCACTTATGCATTGGACAGTATTTATCTTCTGTATTAATCTCTTCCATATTACTTAATTACTAACTTAACTATAGTAAAGAATTAGGAAGCAAGGTAAGTTGTATACATAACTATTAAGTACAATAGAGTAGAGGAGAGAGTACTATCACATATTACTACCTAGATAGAATTATTAAAGATTCTGTTGGTCACGAGTATAGTGTAATTGAGGTGGTAAAAGAATTTTCTCCTGATTCAAAGAAGTCAGTATAGGATGAAGAAAAGCTTATCCAAGTTCTACACGTTATATTATCAGCCCTCCAGAGGCTTGCATATGATAAATGGCTAAATGTTTTCAATATCATAATTGTTAGAATTTTGAATTCTGGTGAGTATATATCAATCATATTATATAGTATATGCATTTTAATATTAAAATTTTAGGGTTTTCTTGTGAAATATTGATAATAACCTCTCCTGGCAGTTATGTATCTATTCTTCATCGAACATGACTATATAAGCTACCAAGCGAGGTATGCTATTTATCTAATATAGATAGTTTACTATGTAAGCTATGGCATATCAAGGTTAGTATTAATTCTATTATATCTAAAATGTTATACTGTTGCTTATAACCTATAGTCGATTATTGAATAGACCTATCAATATATTAATACTTGTCTACCAAAAACTCTCCACCACATTCACATACTATTATCCTAGATTTTTTTCAATATAAGACAGTGATTAGTAGTAAGTTTTCATTATGATAGCCCTACCTGAGAAATTTTTTTTTTATAGAAAATGGACTAAGAAAATATTTATTTTATTATAAGGTCTCTGAAAAGTTATTAAGGTTAAAAGAGGCTAGGGGAGGTGTAGATAAGAATAGACTTAAGTAGGTTAAAGAGTGGGGATGGATCTAAAAAAATTATTGGGAAAGAGTAAGAAGCTGAGAAAGAGGAATTGTTTTTTTTTCTTTTTCTTTTTCTTTTTTTGGTTTTAGTTTTGTTTTAGTTTTAGTTTTTCTTTATATAAATTGATTAGCCTTCTAGATAAGTCTCTAACCTTATAGAGCACTATTAGGATTTTTCTTTTTATAGTTGATTTACCTATTAAAACTTATAGTTAGATATTTCTTTTATCTTAGCATTGGTTAAATTTATTCTTCAGTAATATATCATTTTTGCTTTCTTGGATTAATTATTTTATGATATGCTTTAGGGCGAATATATGTATAAAAAAAAATAGAAGGCAAACAATCCTTTTCAATTTCATTTTTCTCTCTTTCATTCTATTTCAAATTCCCTAACCACCCTACTCATCCATATTCTTAATCCTATAGAACCCCTAAATGTTGCTACCCTAACTCTTCTATTTTCCAAACATTCTCTAAATCATGATATTCTCCCTCTAATGCTTTTCCTATAGCTTCAATCCTTTCTAATTCTCTTAGTACCTTTACACAGAACTATATAATAAATAAGGCCAGGTATTCACTTGAATCAGAATCAGACTGAATAGGAGAAGATAGCCAATAGGATGAAGATGGATATTAGGATATAGGTTAGTATAGGCCTAGAGGAGGTATAGTAGATCCCTAGGGTGTTCCCATAACTATTGGTAGTTGACTTAAATATGCTAGTGGAAAACCAAAATACATATGTGTAGGTGCTAGCCCAGGTTGATAGGAAGTAGGATCGGAGGATGATTTCTTCATTATTAAATATACTGGTGATGAATATTTCTTATTTAGATTGCTAGGAAGTGGGAATTTAATATGAAGGGGCTAGGAATACACTGTTGCCTTTTCTGACTGAATAGCATTATTCCACTCTGAAAGATGGATATTATTTAAAACATGATGAATCGAGTTAAGATAAATGTAACTATTAGGATAATTGTGGAAACCCTAATCCTCGCATCACTAGAGCTTGATAAGCTGTGGAATAAAAGATGTATTTTTGAGTAAATGTATATGAGCTTCATCCTCAAGCTTTTAGGTAGTAGTCTATATAAATTAGTTTTCTACTATAAAAATGAGTTTGATGAACATACCTGACACTTCTGCTTGTCTAAAGATAACTCCTCTCCTAGGCCTATCTGACTATCTACAACCTCCTCATTTTCACTTCTTCTATCCCCTTGGTAGGTTTCTTCTCTAGAATCTACCTCTTTCATATAACAAACTTCAAGAATCACCTTTACAATTGTTTTTTTTTTGCTAATAGCAAAACTTCATGCCATTAATACAACCTCATTCCAATCATTCAATCCATTCACTACCTTTTACATAATATTCCCCTTTCCTTCTATGATCACTGCCTTTATGCTTTTACAGGTTAATACTAACCCTTTCTTGATAGCATACTTTCCTGATTCAAGGGATTCATATGATCTAAATGCTTCAAAATCAAAGGAGGAGGTGCTAGCTCCAGTTACAGTAACAATAGTACTGTCCTCAAATAACTTTATAGCCTCAAACCAAACAAAAAGAGAAAGTAGAAACTGAGCATCCAGTTGCATGTAGGCTGACGATTTCTACACCTCAGTAGACTTTGCCAGATGCTTTGCTGGATGCTTTGCCAGAGTTGTTGATTCATTATTCACTTTTGATCTCAGTTGCAGGGGTTCTAGGGTTTTGTCTTGTTGCTGAGTAGGCTCCGTGGAGGTAGTAGGCTTAGACTGTGCTAGGGATGGCTTTCTTGTAGAGGAACGAGTTTTTGGAGCTTTATTTACCTGGTGTGTGGTTGATTTCAACTTTTTTGGGGCCATAGTGAGGGTGGGGAGGTGTGGGGAAGATTTTTGTGTGGTGTTGGTTGCTAAGCGATAGATTTGACAGACTTTTGCTAGCGACTATATTGTTCAAAATGTTATAGATACTTGTTAACATGAGTCTTGGCATGCACCGGTGATATCAAATTTACAAATGCGACCTCGAGTTGATAGTTTGCATTTCGGAAACCAAGAAGGTTGGTGTGCACTTTTCTGTAGAACATCCCTATTTCCTCAAAGTTTTTTCCGATAAATTCCGAAGCGTGCCATACCCAACACCATCGTCAATCCTCCGCACCCACACTTGCATGGCAGCAAGGCAAAGCCGCATAAGCCCAGAATATTAGGCAGAAAAATCGGTAGGCCGATGTATCGCATTTGTATCGGCGCCCAGTGTTCATTGGAACTCTTAAATCCCCTCTTGGATAACATGATAGCCCATTTTACTTCTCGTCTATCTAAAAGTTAGAAATTCAGCTCTAGTGGATAAAAATCCCGGCCATACGACCCGATGAATGTTGATAAGAATTTGTTCAACCCCTATACAATCCGCCAGACCTATTTACTAGATGGAATCATCTCACTAGATTGGCTTTTCCACAAAAACGGTCGATCGTCAAGTGGGAAAAACTAAACTTGATCCGCAATCCCTTGAAAAATAAATTTTTACCACTGTAGGGAAAGTGCTCCCCAACTCAATTGTAATTAAGCTGAAATTGTTATTAAATGTGCTCAATCATGAGGCCACTCGATGGCTGACTGACCTCCAACGTCGTTCTCATTTGTTATTTGGAATCGGCCATTTGACAACTACTGGTAAGCTCCTGTAATTGATGAATGGATCAGAACCCATTATGAAAATCAATTCGCGCCAAATCATGTCTAAATGTTACACCTTTCATTCGACCCCCAAACTTTCCTTCATACAACATACTCGCAGAGTAAACGTACACCCCCCACCCCCAAACAAACATTGCCTTTTCCCCAACAAATATCGCAGCCAACACAACATTTACAAAACAAAGCGCCCATTGCATTCACATCTCAATCCATCCATAATCTTAATCCATCATTCCATGCCCATAGTGTTCCAGTTTACCTTCAAAGCGACCTTTCTACTCGGGGGCACTCTCGGCTTCTCGGAGGCCCTCCTCAGCTTCTCGGCGGCCCTCTGTAACGCATTTCTCACTTCCCCTTTAGCAAACGTACCCAAATCGTAGTAAAGCGGTGAAATCTCCAACAACCATTCCGGTTTGATTTGTGTTACCGTACGGATGTAATTCTTCGTTGTGAGGACAAACTCGTTGTAAATCAGCCACTCGCTTGATTGTGCTAGGACTGAACTCGGGTGGATCAACACATCCTAATATCATCAGTATCCTACAAGAAATAATAAGGTGGGAGAGGAGAAATACCTGATTATCTTTTATAGTAACATATTGTTTTCCATTAATACTCCTTTTCGCAACTTGCATAAAGAATCCACTAACCAGCGCCCTCTTTATATTATTATAATAATCCCTATCCTCGAAAGGCGTGGACACAAATGAAATCTCATTCCTCTCCATTATTGCAGCCAACTGAGACCTGATGCTGTTGGCGCTCTGCAAGTTCCTCAGTGACAAAAAATGGTCGAAGCACCATTTTTTAGGATTTGATTGTGCCTCGGGGGACATAAACATGTGGTAGACGTTCAATAATGTCAGATGGTCACCGTCGGGGTGTGCAAAAAGGGCTTTCATCTTGTCGGCTTGTTGACGTGCGTATGAAGGGCGAACGAAAATTTGAGGAACGGAGAGGAGAGCGGTGAGGGAGAGGATTTCGTTGGAACACCGGAATTCTGGTGACGAGATGAGCATTACCGCCAATGCCGGATGGAGCGGGAACTCAGAAGCAAGTTTTCCGAGTGCTGTTAGGTTTCTGTGTATCACCGCTATTAGTCAATAATTTTCAGCCTATACAACGAGAAAACTACAAGAGCTCATACCCCTCATCGTCCAAACAAGCCAGGTAATTCAACTCCTCCAACGCTCTCATCATAGTCTCTGGAGCCGGCGGGTCCATAAAATCGAAATGCACCAAATCATCGATTCCCAATTTCTTCATCTCCAAAACCGTATTCGACAAATTACTCCTCAAAATTTCAGGGTGGGTCTGGTCGTTCAACTCCTTCCTAAACGCCTCCTCCGTGTACAGCCTGAAACATTTACCAGGTTTTGTTCTACCAGCACGACCAGCTCTCTGCTGCGCAGAAGCTTTGGAGATCGGCGAAATCAGCAGCGACTCAACACGGATACGCGGGTTGTACACTTTCTGCTTCGAAAATCCTGGGTCGACCACATAGACGATACCGTCGATTGTCAAAGAGGTTTCCGCAATATTAGTGGAAACGATCACCTTTCTTCCTGGTGGGCCACCTTTTACCCTTGGTGGGGGGGCCGGTTCAAAAATCCATTGCTGTTGGTAGGGGGGGAGGGTTCCATAGAGAGGATAGACCGCCAACGGCCCACAGTTGGTCTCTGCCATCAGCGAATCCGCCTCCAGTGAAATTTTCCTGCATGCATCCTCAATTTCTTCCTCTCCTGTCAGGAACAACAAGATATCTCCCTCCGGCTCTGTGCCATGGATTTGTAATACTGTCCGCAACGCCGCCTCGACGTAATCTTTTTCCGCCTCAAGCGTGTAGAAAATCTCGACGGGGTAGGTACGACCAGGAACCGCGAGCAAGGGGGCATCATTAAAGTAGCGCTGGAATTTCTGCGCATCCAGTGTGGCAGACATAATGATAATCTTCAAATCCGGTCTCTTCTGTGCCACTTCCTTCAACAGCCCCATCAAGATATCCGTAGCCAAAGTCCTTTCGTGTGCTTCGTCGAGAATGATACAAGAGTATCTCTCCAAAGTGTGATCATTCATAGCCTCTCTGAGCAACATACCGTCCGTCATGTACTTCAAGATGGTGTTCTGGCTCGTTTTGTCCTCGAAACGAATGCTATAGCCCACTTCCTGACCCAACTCAACATCCATTTCGTCTGCCACACGTTTCGCAACGGACATGGCCGCGACTCGACGAGGCTGAGTACAGGCAATCTGCTTGCGACCGTAAAGGTGGGGAAGGTCGTCAAACAGTACATATTGCGGAACCTGGGTGGTTTTTCCGGAACCGGTCTCTCCGACCACTACCATGGTCTGGTTAGAGTGGAACAATTGCAAAAACTCATCCCTGCACGTAAAGTTAGCTCTCGACACTGCCACCTCCTGCCAATAAAAAAAACTCCACGATAGA
Organism: Phymatotrichopsis omnivora; assembly: GCA_016880775.1. NCBI lineage: Eukaryota > Fungi > Ascomycota > Pezizomycetes > Pezizales > Rhizinaceae > Phymatotrichopsis > Phymatotrichopsis omnivora. The sequence continues at coordinate 13,763 of JABYPW010000463.1, read as the reverse complement.
TAAGAACTCACCTCTGCGCACGCATAGGGAGGGTTTTCCTCTTGTCCAAGATTCTGAAATACTGATCCGACAGCGGATTTCCATTGAACGGGTTTTTGGGGCCTTTCTCGGCTTTCTCAGCAAGTTCCGCAGTGGTATTGTGACGTTCGAAGGAGTATAGAATAGAGGTTTTATCGACGCTCATTGTCGGGACTCTATCGACGCTCAGTGGCTGGACTCTATCGGCGCTCCTATTGACACTCGATGTCGACAATCTCTGGATGCCGTTGCCATTGCTCTGGCCGAGATAGGTGTTGCTGTCCCCATAGATGTGCGCTAGATAGGGATTTTGCGACGGGTCCATTTCGGTCTGGTGTTTGGAACGTTTGGCTTTTCCTGGACGCTCAGTCTCTGATCCGCGCTTTCTGTCGTCTGATGGCATGTTATGAATGAAAATTTGCAGTGAGCGAAGGCCTTGTCTTTTTATTTTTTTTCTTTTTGCCGGATCTTTAGTTGCAGGTTATTATTTTCTGCTTTTGGGCGAACGCAGGGGCACGCTTTTGCAGGGAATACGTGAGGCGGAAGGAGAATCAGATGGGTGTGCTGGTGGGTGTTGAGAATGTACCTTTTTTTTTTTTTCTTTTACTTATATTTTCTGCCAGAAGGACTCTGGCGGACGATTCGTCTATCGGAAAGCAGGATGGACGGTGGTGGCTCTTTCGGCGGACTTCGTGGCGATCCTCGCTCGGTGTGCTGTATTGAGGTACTTTCAGCGAGAACTGAAAGTCTTTAATGCGAGGCCGCCGCAGTGAAGGATTCGAGTGTCGGCGGCCAAGCCAGTGGCGGTACGCCCGCCTGACTAAGCCGCCTTCATTCACATAAGTAACAGTGATTCGAAACCTCGCCAACCAGAATCCGTACATAGATGCAATAAATGAACGAAGAAAGTGACAGAACCTCAGCCAACCATCGTCCGTCAATTTTGCGGCTCGGTGGCCCTTCGTAGGGAGGGTTCAAGTGCGGCTCTTCATAACGTCTGTCATTGATAATACTTAAGTAGTAACGTACACCCGAGCTCCCCTCACATAACGCCATAACTACACCCTCTACGTTTGAGGTCCTTCCCCAGACGGTCGTTGTGCCATTTTCGCCATTTTGTTTTCCTTCTGAATTCCAACCATGCGCCCATAAGTTTCAAGCTTCGTCTCCAACTGTCTTTAGGCGAAGGATGCTGGTGCTCAATGCTAAATCTCCGGAGCAAGTTTTTTTGTAACCCGATATCTTGGCCCTACCGGAAGATGACATCCATATTCAAAACATCGCTGCCTACAACAATACATATGTTGAATCTCATTTCTATCTCGTGCAAAGATCAACAGGGCTTAACTATCAATATCAAAACCGCCGTTTTCCATACATCAGCTCAGGAATTCCGGGGATTGTTTTGAAAGAATCTACAAATCGCTGTCGGCACGAAGGTGGGTTGGAGGGGCCCTCAAACGAGGAGGAGATGTTTATTTGGTTATCGGATTTGATACCATGCTGATGCGCATTCACCAACAAGGAAGGTCACCGACAGGAGTTAGTCCAGAGGCCCATGTTCCTTATCAGGTACGACAGCGCTGGGATGCAACGTTCTGGTAGCGGGAGCCGGTACTCTTGTTCAGATCGCCTCAGCCGGAGGACGCGTCCCATTGCGCTAGGAGAGCATATATATGGTTCAAAATTGAATACTCAAATTTCATTGGTGTTCCGGCCGAGGCGTGGAAAATGCCTTCGTAGAGCATGGGAATCGTTGGAAAGTCTACTGGGCTATTGGAAGCCAGGTAACTGAATAAGATACCGTGGAGGCTGAGCTTGGCAATCATTTGGAAAAGAGGGTGTTGGGGGGTCGGGTTGTGGGGCTTTTCTTGTGGATTATGAGGAGATTTTGTATGTTTATTGACTGGCGTTTGAGTATAGTATCTACCGGAATGAATTTAAAAATTTGATCTTCTTTGACGAATGGATGTGATCGTTATTTCTTATCGTTTGCATTGAATTCATTCGTATTTGGTGCTGTTTTTTTTTTTTTTTTTTTTTTTTTTTCCTCGGACTCTGGCGGACTTTTTGCTTGCCTTCTTTCAGCGTGGCTTACGCGCTTTTCTGCTCACTTTTTGTTTTATTTAAACTTAATTAAGTGTTCGAAAATATGACAACGTCATCTCTTCCATGACTTTAAATTGCGCAGGTCTCTCGATGACAAGATGAGTTATGAATATGTAAGCTCTGTGATAGATCACCGTTAGTCACTCGACACGTTGGTATCCTCGCGCGACAAGCCACCTGGAGCATGCAGTCAAAATAGATTCCTCCTTTCGAGCTGCTTTACTTTCAAATGAAAAAAAAAAGCCCAAAAATTTGGTCTCCAACATGCTTGTACAGGTTTCCGCATAAATAAACATACTCTCTTTCCTCTAAGAAACACCGTCCAATGTACTTCGAGATGTTGAAAAGGCGATTTATATAGAACTTGAATATACTGAAAGGACTTGTTTTTTGAAAAGAAAAAAAATTGCGGCAAAACAAAGAAAGGGACATCTTTAATAAACAGAACTCAATAAACAACGACCCACGTTTTCCTCCAAGAATATCCCGAATGTTTTCATCGTATTCCCTAAAGTTCCCGTGAACATCGTGATAACATTTTCAAGAAATTCCCTCAGATTTTTTCCCACAACTTTCCACACAAGATCACATGATAAGGAAATCCATAAGATGATACTTTATGTATACCACTTTATACAATCAACAAGAGAAGCCTAAAGGCATCACAAACAACCTCAAAACCCACACTCCGTTTCTAAAGGTAAATAATATGTCTCTACTTACTCCTGTAACCTCGCTCCTCTCCAAATTCTGATTTTCAACAAGTACCTCCTATCTTATCACCGTGTTCCGACTGGTCGTTCGGCTTTGTATACTTGACTTTGATGTTAGGTGGGATATCGAGGATGGTGGTCTTTGCAAAGGCTGGAATGATCCGTTGGATAGCTTTGACTTCCTCTTTAACTTCATGAAGGGATACCGCGTCTGGAGTGTTCTGCATCCCAATAATCATCGGATTAGTTTAGAGCTTATAGTGCTCTCTCTCGTGCATAAGAAAGCACTTCGATCGTTGGCGTGTACGCAGGGACAACGTAGTTGCATGTGCCATTGCCACGTTCCTCAGAGTGGTCACCAGCGGCACGAAGAGGCATCAGACCCCATTAATTCACTTGCAACCCACCATATACGCGGCAAACTTTCGTCTCTTGTGGGTGTCCGGATCAATTTGAGCTCTTGTAGAACAGGTTTTATAGTAGCACCCCACAACTAGAGCAACATATCTTTCATATCCTCCGACCTAAAAGAGAACTCGTGCCGTGGACCATTTGTCACATATCCACTTAGTAGCCCGACTTCGTCTATGAGTTCCGAGTATTTCAAATTCGGAAGAGTTAAGGCCTGGATCTTTTCGTTGGTGACGGTGGTCGCATCGTTTCAGATTTTAGTGACATTGAATGCAACAATGGGGCCTGATTCCGCCAACTTCATGAACTCGTTCGACGACAGGGGAAGTTAAAACCTTTCAAATCCGTCAAAGAGGCGTATCTCCTGCCCAACCTCCTCTAATTCACGAACGGCGTCAGATCGTCAAGTCATAATATTGCTCGCAGAAAATTGGTCCCGTACTTGAACACTGCTTCCGGACAGCGGCAAAGAAATCTCGTCCCGGCGGCATTTGTATTTCGAGGAGATATCTGGATATAACCTATCAAGGTCTGACATATCATTTCCTAAGTCGAAAATATAACTAACAATTACTCCGCGGCCGAATTCGAGAAGTCCGAGGGCTGTACATGCAGATTTCCCTGTTTCAAGGGCAAGAGATAAGGCAAGAGACGACAATCCTAATAGCTGTCAAGAATGTGCTATTGGTCCTCTCAAGCTAGCGATCGTGGGCTGGCCCTTGGGAAAAGCAAGATACTGGATTGCAGGGTATTATAGGCTCTCTTCGAGTCTGAAATTTTTAACAGATTAGCGGCAACATACGCATCTCTTATACATTGAAGCGGCGGCGCGTTGTGCAACTGTGCAGCCATTTCGAAAGACACAACAGCGTTCTATGTCATTGAGAGCCCAGGTCCGCTTGTGCCTGAAGCTAAAACTCTTCCCAAGGTTGCTCAATATCGCTGCGCGACCCGGATGGCTTTCAGGGCTTGTTGATACTGCTTTTTGGCCAAGGCTAATGGCCTGTTCATGATCGTCGAGAGCCCTAGTCCGTAAGTACCTGTAGTCAAAAAAGTTGCCAAAGTTCAATCTCCATACACGACCCGGATGGCTCTCAGGTGTTGCTGATACTTCTTCTTGGCCCGGGCGAATTGAGCAACCTTGGCGCCTTTTTTAGCTACAGGTACATGCAGACTGGGAATCTCGGCGACCTAGAACAGGCCAAGGCTGTTCAGTCTCCCTGCACGATCCGGATGGTTCTCAGGTGTTGCTTATACTGCTTCTTGGCCTGGGCGAATGGCCTGTTCTAGGTCGTCGAGAACCCCAGACCGCTTGTACCTGAAGCTAAGAAAGGTGCCAAGGTTGATCAATCTCCCTGCATCATCCGGATGGTTCTGAGGTGTTGCTGGTAATATATCTTGCCTAGGCAAATGGCCTGTTCTAGGTGGTCAAGAGCCCTAGTCCGTTCGTACCTGTTGCCAAAATGGTAGCCAAGGCTCCCTGCACGATCCGGATGGTTCTCAGGTGTTGCTGATAATGCTTCTTGACCTGGGCGAATGGACTGTTCTAGGTCGTCGAGAACCCCAGACCGCTTGTGCCTGAATCCAAGACTCATCCTGAGTGTACTCAATATCACTGCACGATCCGGATGGTTCTCAGGTATTGCTGATACTGCTAGGTGGCGTGTTCTAGGTCGTTGAGCCCCAGTCCGCTCGTACTTGGAGGCACGACTCATGGTTTTTGATTCTTAGCTTACTAAGAGTCCGATTCTTTCCGGGGGTTGCCCGGCCTTTCAAAAGAAAAGGACTCTTAGCAATGCAACGATTGTATGGATCTCAGGAATCTCACTCGAATTTTCCTAATCGGGGCAATTTAAAATCCATACAACCATGCGCACAAGTTTCTATGTATGGTGCCGGACACCTATAATCGACCCCTAAAGGTCATTCACTTTCGCTTACTAAGCCGTATAAATGTTTCAAAAGACAGAATATTGACCTATTTTGGATATCATCACGCCTATTTAGGTAACTTTAAGCCGGATTGGGTAATAGTTCATTCGGTTTACTCCCATAACAAACTTCTAACTGGTGTACAGCCCGCAAAACTTGATATTTTTTTAATCTGCTCCATAGAATTGTTCCTTAACTCGTAAAGAATAGATTTATAAAGAGCCTTTTTTTTTAATTTAAAGTGTTTTTGGTGGTGGGCACTCTTTGAAAGAGCGGGCATTTTGTCGTGTCCGGCACCATAAGAGTCCTTTTTTCCGTGTGAGAGGGGTAGAGGAAAACAAGGACTCTCTTAGTCAGCTAAGAATGCTAATTCGGTTGTAAGAAGAGAGGCCAAGAACCGAAAAAAAAAAAAGCGCACGGGAACCAGCGAGAAAGGCACTGGTTAGCCAAAAAAAAAAAAGCTTGTTCGGTTTTAGAAAGCCCATTCCGCAGTTGATGTCAGGAAGTATTACACCAAGATGCCTTCACTCCCCTCCGATCCTCAATACCGCCGGAAATAAAACCGACGGAAATAAAACCGACGGCTACTAGATTGACCCTTATAGACGTCTTTGTACTCTCGGAAGTAGGTAAAGAGTTACGGCTACCGAAAGGAGGGTTGTTTTTTAAAGCGGTATTTTTCGCCTATTTCCCAAAACTATTCCAATTTTCCCGAAATCTGCTAATCTGAGAACGTAGAATTTTTCGTCTGGCTTTTATTTGTTTAGTAATTTTTCTCTCTATAATGCGACACGTAACTAGGAAGGAAATATAACTTTTTGTTATTGCGCAGAGTTGTCTCGTTTCCATGAAATACGATAAGTACTCGCCTGAAGCATAGCTCAGGAATCTCCTCCTTTGAGATATCGTTCGCCGTTTATAATACCAGGACCTCCTTTCCTCACAGTTGGAGCTTCACGATATGTAACCATGTAATATTTCTACAAACATTCCATAGATACACGGAAAAAGAATCTCTGATCGTATTTCACACCTCATCTATTTTTTCCCGTCTCCGGGCTCTACTCCTTCCTCTCGGGGACAGGCTTGCTCAGTTTCGTCTCCTCCTTCACTTGTCTTCTCTGCATATGTTGCTAGTTCTACCTCTGGTACCGTTGAGGGTTCCACCTTCTGAACTTCGGGCTTGCGAGCTTCTGCTACCTGCTTCACTGCCTCCACCTCTTTCTCTGCATCAGGTTCCGATGCCTCCTTAACACCCTTGGCCTCCGGCTCTGTTTTCTGAGCAACGGGTTCCGCTGTCTTAACTTCCTCAGCTGCTGGAGCCGCCGGAGCAGAGACAGTTTCCTTTACTTCAGGTGCTGCTTCAGCAGCAGGTTCCGCTGCCATGGCCCCAGTTTTTGCTGATTCCGCTGGCGGCTTAGGAGCCGCCTTCAAAACTTCAGCCTTCTCAGTGGCGAACTCACTGAAAGCGGGTTCCTTCTGAACCATCGCAGGCCCCTCCTTCACTTCTATCTCAGCTTCTGGCAGAGGCTCCTCGACCTTGGACCTCTCCAATTCTTCTATGCGTGTCTCAGTAATTGCGGCAGAAGAGTTGTCTGCAGCATGCTTGAATTGATCGCTCTCGAGAATGTCGCGAACCTTTTCGGCTGTTTCGGCCGTCTTGCGGGGACCAAAGTGCGCCCACTTCGGTCGTTGGACATCGCGAAGAGTTTCCAGACTGACGTTCATACGTTTTCCGACACCTATGCATATCAGTAGTCGCACCCAGTCGAATGTAATCAATTGAAATATGGGCGAAAACCCACCCAATTCTTCGAAAGCCCAAACGTTCGCCTTCATTCCCACACCGTAGTACTGGTGTTTCCGCAAGAACGCCAGCCACAGCTCCACAGTCTCTGGGTTTCCATCCTTGATCTGAATCAATCGCTTGTACGTAATCCTTTCGAAGTTTTCTTGAGACTTTTTGTGCACGAAGTTACTTCGGGGCACTGTCCAGCGTTCTATTTTCTTTGGGAGAGGGACCGGTCCAGAGGCGGGAAGATTGCAATAATAAGCAGCGCGGAGCGCAAAGTCGCACATGAACTCTAAGTTACGGACGCTGTATGAGCGAAGCTGTAGGTCGCACACGGGAAGACCGTGGGTAGGTTGCCGGCGGAGAGGCTTGTAGTATATGGCTTGTATACTAAGGGGCATACGGGCGCCGGGGTCTGCGGCGGGTGTACTATAAGGAAACGTTAGCAACTGGGCTCCACCGCCACGAAAATTCGGCACCGGATTCCAACTCTTCAGTGACCTCCTCCAGCTCCACCCTTGCGGTAGTCGAGAACACGAGCCGCGAAGCTACCGGTCGTCGCAATGCCGCACATATCTACGGCGAGGACCGCAATTAGCACGCTTTCGAAGGTGCAAGAGGAACTGCCACGACATACCGGTGAAGAAGGACCCCATAATCGAGGTATCCGTTGGCGGGCGGCAAACATAATTGGGAGAATAGAGGGTAGCGTGGAGGGGTTGTCGCGGGGGTAGTGGGCGAGAGATAACTTTTTGGCTGCCAAGACTGGTTGCTGACTTAACGCTTTCTCTCTACGAACGCACTCACCGCTCCAACATGACGTCTGCTGTCCCATCTCAGCACTCACCGCCTCTCCTTCAACTTAAAAAAAATGAGACAATGGCGTCGACTTCATCCGCAATATCCCAAGCAAATCAGTTCCTGGCACCAGTCCTAAATCCGGACGCTCAACGGAAGATCTCCTCCAAGAACGTTTCTCTCATCGGTGAGCTCTACCGTGGCTCCCTCGCTGCGGATTCCGATCCCCAGCCGGACTTGAAAAATATCAGGCGAGCGGTAATATGTAAAGCATTGTCCCTTTTGCAGCAAATCCACGCCGAAATCCTGGCCTCCCAGTTGTCTAATGCTCCGCAGAACACTGCCAATAATCGAACTATCAATGCCCTGCTGGACCTGCTAGTGCTCGAGGGAATATACTCCTTGCTTTCACGCGGTGTTGGGATACCGATCGAAATACGTGTGAGGAATGCAATTTTTTTCCTGCCAATCTTGCAAGGACGGCAGAATTCCGGTCAGCGAATTCAGGGCCCGGAAGAGGAAGCGGGCAAGGATGTGGAATTACTTGGGGAAGTCGTTGACGGATTGATGGAAATAATTTCAACGAAAGGCGGCGAGAGGCAAACTACAGCAGAAATGTGGAAAAGAAGATTTGCAAGAGGGATTAAAACATCGGTCCAGGAACGGTGTCTACATGACATTTTAGCAGGATGCGCAGAGCTGGCTTTTAACCCGGATATGGAAGGCGGCAGCGGGAAAGTATGGGTTCAGCATTGGGAAAGGTTAACTGATAGGTTCAACTCCTTCTCCGCGTTTTTTAATCCCAATTCCCCTCCTACTCGCAACTTCATATCCTATCACTCGGACTAACCCACTCAAGTCTCTCCACCCCGCAACTCCTCCCTACCATCCTCTCCCTCCTACATCCGCTCACCCCACCCTGGCTTCGTGTATACTTAACAAAAACGCTCTCTTTCATCCCCCTAACACGCCCTCAGGCTGTGCGTGATATCCTACACCTCTTTCTCTCCCGTGCCTCATCGGGCAATACGGCATCTTCCGCTTCCTCCCAGCTCTCAATCGAAGCTCTATCCAAAGCCTCCCAGATTCTCGGCGCGGTTCCAAAATCGGTGAGCTTGGATGAATATTTTTCAAAGGTGTGCCCGCAGCTGCTGGAACTGCTGGATGGAAACAATATGGCGCTGGCTAAGGCCGCAGGTTTTGTTCTTGGAGAAATGCTAGGGCGCCGGGGAGCTCTAGAGCAAGTAATTGAACGGGAAGTAGTAGTACCAATTCTCGCTTGGTTAAATCCGGAGGCAGCGGGTAACAAGGAGACCAAGCTGGAGGTTGAGGATGTGGAAATGTTAAATATCAGCAGTAGTGGCAAAAAAACATCTTCCGCGCTCCTCGCTTTCGAAGACTCCCCTCCGTGTTCCCCTAAACAAACTTCCTTAATCTCCGAAATTCCGGAAGAATCTCCGGATGTTTCATTGACATCTGAAACACCTCACGCAGAGGCGCCCCCGTCTTCTGCCCCACCACTAATACCCGAATCAACCCTCTCCCTCTCCCTGCGCCGTATCGAAATTCTTCTCTCTGCCCACCCGACTCCGTCTATTCCCGCCCGCATCATATCTCCTGTCCTCCTCCCTCTCTGGGGCCTCCTCTGTTACGCGAAAATTACATATCGCACACAATGGTATTCCCGCGTTTCGTCAATCCTCAAATGCTACCTTACCACCGCCTCCTCCGCCGAGGGTGTTCTGGAGACGATTCAAAAGCATCTCCTTTTTCCTGCCGAGTCTGCCTGGGAATTTGGGCCCGGGTCAGAAGGAGGAATTGAGATAAGACGAAAACATGGCAAGAGAAAGCAGGTGAAAGGATTAGAAGGAGTCAATGCAGTGGAGGAAAGGATAGAGGAGTTCATGATGCTGCTCACAGAAGAGGGCGTGAACGAGGCAGTGATAAACGAGTTCTTTTTACGGGTTTTGAGAGAATGGTTACAGCGTCGGTCCGTCGAAGGAAAACGGGAACATCTGGATCCGATCAAAATGTTGATAGATATCAAGATCCTTCAAGAAATAGTTTCTGGAAAACAGGATGTATTGGCAAGGAATCCTACGCAGACTCTACAAATCGTCAAAGGAGTTCTCGACGAATTCGTGGAATGGCATAAGAACAAAAAGGCTCAAGAAAATGAAACCATCAACGCATCCCTGGGAGATCTTGGGAAAATCGTGCGGGATCCCTCACCACCACTACCGCAAAAACGTCCTGCAACGGGACTATTCACAGGCGAAGGAGAAGAAGACGATGATCTCGACGAAGAATCTCAGCGGATCCAAACCGTCAACATGGCGCTCAGCCTCCTAACCGTATTCCTGACAACTCCCTCCAAAAACCTTTCCCTTACTGATTATCGTCTCATCTCTACCCTCCAACCATCGCTAAGTTACATCTCCAAATCTCACACCATTGACGACTCTCTAACTTCACTCGCGACCAACATCATTACCCTCACCTCCATGCAAAATCCCTCTGTTTCATCTCCAGACAACCCTAAAGCTTCCTTTATCGGGCAGCAAAAAGCCATATACGCCCAAGCCCTCTCCTTCCTCGGCGACCCTCTCGTTCCTGTGCGAGCCCACGGTCTCCACCTCTTCCGAGAACTAATCCTCGCCCGATCGCCCATAATCGAGATCCCCTCGACCATGAAACTCCTGATAACCATGCTCAAAGACGGTGACAGCTTCGTATACCTTAATGTCGTCAAATGTCTCTCAGCTCTAACCGACCGCCATTCAAACACGGTGACAAAAATGTTAACCGAAGCTTATATCGATGAAATCGATGTTCTCGGACTCCGAGAGGCCGGGAAATCTGGTGGCGTGTTAGGTCTCGACGAAAGATTACGAATCGGAGAAGCTTTGCTGGTAACGGTTCAGCGACTTGGCGAAGCGCTGGTTGAAGATCTAGCGGAGTTCATCGCAAGATCTATGCTCGCTGTAGTATCCCGACGGAAAAAAAGAATCGAGGATACACTTGCAACCGCCACAAAGCTGAAGCCCACTGCAGAAGCCGACGAAGAGCCAGAAGAGCTCGTAGATGACGCCGGGAATCCGCTGTCGCAAGCCGAAGTGGAGCGCATTCGCCATGCAGAAAAGATCGTTTCTTCCTGGCCGGGGGTATCCCAAACAGAGGATCTACGGATCCGAACCAGTGCCCTATCGATTCTCTCGGCGGTCATCGAAACCAATGCCTCTGGTTTGCCGCCGCGCACACTGGTGGAGATAATCGATACTTGCCTAGCGATACTTTCTTTGGAGACTGCCATGGAGAAAAGTATTTTCCGTCGGGCAGCGGTGGTTTGTCTCGGCTCGTTTGCGAAATCGCTGCACCAAGCGTGGAAGGGGCGTGTGTGGGGCGTGCTGAAGGGACGGATAAAAGATGTTGAGAGGGTGCTAGGGTATGTTAGGGTTTCGGATACCGATGGGCTTGTGAGAGAGCAGGCGGGACTTGTCAACGAGAATTTTGCGGCATTGTTGGAAAACGTTATGGTCGGCAGAATTGGTAGTGGACAAGGCGAAGGGAGTAGAGGAATTTTGGATATCGAGACTGGGAGATTGGGAGATAACGGTATTGAAACGCTGAAGTAGTCCTGATCGATTATAAATAAAATTGATACTGGGGCGGATAGGGAATATTGGCAGTGAAGCGCTGAGGATGTCTTATCTTGGTTCTACCATATAATGAAAGATTATGTTGTATTATACCGCTAATCTCACAAAGCCGAATTTAAAAAAAAGAAAAAAAAGAAAAAAAGAGAAAAAGAAAAAAAAAGAATCCCACCATATCTACCTGTACTTCCACCGCTCTCTCCTTCCACCACCCAGCTTCCGTTATCTCCTTGCCTTCTCCTCCTCAATTTCCCTCATCAAATCATCTAACACCTCCTCCCTTTTCCTCAGATGAACCTCTAGCGCCTCCACCTGTTCCTTGACCATTTCCAGGTCCTCCCTAACGCTCTTGAGATTTGCCCCGGCCTTGGTGTTCCCACCACCTTCATCCAGATCCCGCAACTCTCGCCGTTTATACTCAAGCATCTGTTCAAGCTCTCTCTTGACTAGCGCTGCTTTAGAACCAGACCCATATTTCCCTCTATTGCGACGGCGTTCAGCGGCAGCCTCCGTCTCGGCTATTTTGGCTTCCAGGTCGGCGAGTTGACGCTTAAGGCGGACTTCTTCCCAGTCCTGGTCCTTGGTGGAGGAAAAATCGGTTCCTGAATTTATTCATTAATTTACTTTTCCTTTCTTCACCCGGGCATGCATTTTCGGAAGCTCACCAGAATGATTATACCCCCTCCCGCCAATCCCCAACCTTGTCAAATAGCTCTCCCCAAATGCCGCCTTCTTCCCACTAGGCGTGTTCAGGTCCCTTCCACTGCCATGCTTGATATACGACGGGCCCTTGACATTGTCAAGGTTGTAGTCGATGTTATTTTTTTCGAAGGAGGCGCGGAGAGAGGCTGGAACAGTGCGAGGGATGCGGTAACCTTCGTGGCGGTTGGCGAGAATGTGCAGGAAGATTAGAGCTTGGTCTTTGCCGATTGTTGGGTGCTTGGAGGGGTTCACCATATTCCTGAGTGGTCAGTAGAGTTGACGGTATGTAGGGAGAGGAGAGGGGGGTACCAGGCGTTTCGGATGTCGGTATCTGGGACGTTGATCTCGTTGTAGAGCTCGTCAAGGGCATTGACTAATTCAAGAATCTATGAGTTCCAATTTGGAATGTAAAGAGGAGGTGCGGTGAGAAGAGAAACATACACGACAGCTGCCCATGTTCTCCGGCACTGGCAGTGTACATCCCCTCATACCTCGATTTGTCCCCCGGCGACATATACCAATCGAAGCCATCTTTCAACCCGGGGGTATCGTCGTCATCCTCAATGCTCTCGAACTGTGGGGCATCTGACGAAAGCGCGTTGGAGGCCGCCACAAGATGTGCCTTCGACTCGGGGATCAGGAAGTCTGGAAGCTTCTTGGGCACTTCTTTATATTCCTAGTGTACCGGAATTGTTTCCATCATTAATTCCGCTTCCCTAAAACCTCCTTCATCCTTGCCGACTTCCCTCCTTTCATCCCCACTCTTTCTTGCGCTGAAAGTTCCCAGGGGCGGTGGACGGGAATAAACAACTCACTCCATTGACGCAATCGAAGATCAGCCTCATGGCAACGCAAAACTCCTCGAAATCAAGCTGTCCATCACTATCCAAATCCGCCAGATCCCAAATCTTCGCAAGTTTCTCGTCGCTCAGTCCCGAGTTCTTCAGGATTGTCAAGGCCTGGTCTCCAGTGATTCGACTGCCGCCATTCGTATGGTAGCTGAAGATTTCCCAGTACTTATCAATGTCGGCTTTCGATATTGGTTTGCGGGACATGGCCGATATGTATTGTTTGCAAGGTGTCTCGGGGGGAAGAGGGTGGGAAACTGGATCGGGGGGTGTGGTTGCTTAGTTGTGGGGTTGGTTGCTGTGGCTAATGATGTTGTCGCGCACGCGTCGTTACGCAGAAAAGAGCCGCAGAGAAAGGGATTTATGTAACAATCCCCTGTCTGCCACCGTCTTCACATAGTATTTAAGTGTAATGTAATCTTGCCGAGCAAAGGTTTGTTTATGCAGTAATTTGATGTATTAACCGAATGAAAACATATACCTCCTTAGTATCAAACGTTTGACTTAATTGCCGCGGCTTCGATTTACAGCCCGTAAGCAGCGAGTGATAACTCGTGATCAGTTAATTAAGATCCCAGGTACCGTTGAGAAAAATGGGTTTTCAAAGACTACCCTATAGCGGCCCCAAGCAGAAGATTACCGTATATCGCTTTAGAACTCCCATACCATGTATTCTCCGTTGCAAAGGATAGGGAAATTTTAAGAAACTGATACATACTTAATTCGAAAAACCACTACAGGGTCATCCTCGAACCTCCGTTTTCCTCAACGGTATTACGTGTAC
>JABYPW010000462.1:0-25643 GCA_016880775.1 Phymatotrichopsis omnivora | reverse complement strand
ATCTATGTGAATGAGGTTATACCCATTTTTCAGGTCAAGCTTGGAGAACCAGTAGGAATCTCCAATGTGATCCTACAGTTCTATCATCAGGGGCAAAGGATACCTGTTTAAAACAATCACCTTATTGAGGCTATGGTAGTCTATATAGAGCTTAAGGAATCTATCAGCATTCTTGACAAAAAGGATAGGAGCTCCTGCAGGGGATTTGGAGGGATAGATTGTGCTTTCTTCTATGATCCTAGCAATGTACTCCTACAGGGCCTAGAGCTCAGTTTTTGATAACTTGTACAGAGGGCCCCAGGGAGGGGTTGCACCTTCCTTTAGGTTAATCTCAGAGTCCTATTCATGGTGTAGAGGGAGTGCAGAGGCAAGTTTTTCAGAGAAGATGGTGGGGAAGATATGTTCCCACTTGGATCCTTTAGAGGCAGTAGAGGAGGAGGTAGAGGAAGGCTACAAGAACACATTGGAGAAGTCTCAAACACGTGCTCTTGTTATAGCTATACACTAATGATAAACAAAAGCTTCAATGATTAGGGTGTCCACCTATCTGACCAATCTACCTCTAACTGCTTGATTGTTGGTATATAAGTTATCATCGCTGGGGAGAGAAAAGGCAGATACCATTTCCACCTTGGGTGCTACAAAATATTTCTGACAATTCTCTGAAAAAAAAGGAGACCAATTCTAGCTTGTCATAGTCAACACAGTACTCATGGTCATAAAACCACTTGATAGGAATATAGATGTCAACATCCAGGGGTGTAGGGCCTACATGAAAATCAATAAGTTCATTATAGTTGAGGACCTGCATTTGAAGCTTAGGAGTGTAATACCACTCCTATTTGGAGAAACCATCATAGGCATAGACATTCAATGGTACTGTCTATTTGATCTTTAGAACTGGCAAATAGTTACTGATTATTGTTCCGGTGGCACTATTGTCAAGCTTAGTAATTGCTATGATGGCATAGGTTTTTGTTCCTGTAAGACTGTGAGTTTTCCAGCCAAGAGTCAATGGAACCTTAATATATATACCTGGGGCAGGGCCTTCTTTAGCAGATGATACAACAGATATAGTGGATATATTCCCTGATCTCTCCTAGGAAGCTCATGGCTAGAGCCTACTATATGATAGCAGATAGGATATTTTGAATGTGCAGCTTCGTAGGGTATGGGAAGGAGAAAGACAGTACTGGTAAGGAATGGTAGTTTGTTATATGACCAGCATATTTCAGCCTTTAGGCCATCCTCAGAAAAACAGGAATAATATCATCAATCAAGAAATACAAGGCTTAATACTGGTGGCCCTCCTACTAAGAACCATGGCTTATCACTATGGAACACCAGTTCCTAATAAAATTTCTAAACTTGAGCAAGTAAAGCAAAGTAAACACTTCTTTTAACAAAAAACACAAACAACAGTTCCAAAAACTTGAGAACAAATAGGGGAAGAATTTTTTTGATAAAGGAAATTCACAATTTCAAATCATCGGGATATCATCCCCCTCTTTCTATGAGTCAGGGAGATCTAACACCCAACTTGCCTATTCCTTTCCCTTGCTCTTCTTAGAGGCATGTGAACTCTTATCATCTTCTATCTCTAGGAAAGCTTTTCACTTGGCTAACCTTTTTGTATTTAGCTAGAGAATGGTGCTCTTACCTTTCACAAAACATTTATCAGTTTTATGGGAGGTACGGAGACACTTTCAACAAGCCAAGTTCTTCGTATCCCATTCCAGCTCCTTTCTAGAGATATATAGAAGCTCTATCTTCTATTTACTACCAGATGGTCACATCTCCTTTTAACCAGGTTTCTGATAAGTAGGCTGGTTTAGCTTTAGATGAGACAGCTTTTCTAGGCCTTACCGATACCTGCTTCAGTATCTTCCATAGCTACACCTACATGGATGAGCTTCAATTCCTATTTAGCAGGAAATAGGTCATAGCCTTATAGGGCTATGGCTTATCTCAAGGCCTTTTTGAGGTAGTTTGCTAGCTATTTGGTAAAGATCTCTAGTAGATGGAGTACTCTTTAGTTCAGGGTTTGCATCATACTGATGTACTCCAGGATCCCCTTGGTTTGCCAGGCATTGACCATTTTCCTAAGAGCTACAGGTTTTAGGAGCTAGAGGCTAAAGTAAGCTTTCATAGGTTCCTTGAAATTAGACTAAATCACTGTTGTTCAGGTACAGGTCCAGTGGGTTGATTCCCACTAGGCCATTACTCAGCCGGTGAAGAAAGTTGAGGTGAACTTCACCTTGACATAATCTTGTGGGAAGGTATGAGCTTGGAGGTCGAAGTATATTTCACATTGCATAAGGAACTTCTCAATCTCTTCTAGCTTCCTATTAAACTTAGTTGTGTCACTTATCTTATGTCCCTTAAAAGGGGTTGGCAATAGTGGTGGTGGCATAGTACTATAGTAGTATAACTGTAGAGCAGGAGGAGTAGGTAGGACTGGAGGCTAATCCCAAGGTGCTAGTGTTTGTCTCACTAGAATCATAGATACTATTGCCTCAACATCATACACTGTTAGGCCTTGAGGTTGTGGTGCCGGGGTAGGCTCAGGTGAGCATCTTCGTAGGAGAAAAGGGGCAAAGTCATGACCTCAAGGGGGTCCCTGAGGAGGCACTGATCCTTGGGGATTTGTGGGTAGCAAGTAACGGAATAGGTTATGGTTATATATGGAGCTAACCAAGGAGACACTTTCTATTGGAGGAGGATTTGGATGAGGTACAGGTTGCTTCATCTGCCTATACTTCTCCTTCTATTCCTTAAGTTATGCTTCTAACCTAATGATCTTCTCTTCCAGAGCCTTAACTTCTCCTTTTCTCTTGAATGTGGAAGAGGTAGCAGCTTCCTTCTAACATTCTAAGTAAAGGAGTTCCTCATAGGCCTTTACAAGCTAGGACTGTAGGAGGAGTATGGTTTCCCTTTCCATCTTAAGTGTGTATTTGAGTATGTTAAGCTTAATCTGTAGGGCTAGAAGTTGTAAGGCCTACTTATCATTTTCAAATCTTTTCTAGTTAGCATATATCAACCTTTGTTAATAGTTAAAGAGGTCTATTTGTAGCTGATGTACTTTCAAGCTGTGAGCTGCATTTATCTCAGCTATATAATTCATATACTGTTTCTATTCCTTCTAAATCTACTTGATCGCTTATAGCAGATAAGTGGTGATCGTAGGGGGGAAGGCTACTATCATAGATAGGAGTTTTCACTCACTCTCCCAGTGAGCTTTGAGCATGGAGTAGAGAATAGTAGCAACATTATTTCTTTGCTTTATGAATACAGCATTAAGGTCCTCTTTTGCTGCTTTAAAAACAATTTCGCCTGAAAATTCCCTTCCATCAACAATGGCCTTGAAGGTTTGGTTATATTCCCCAAGGATAGCTTCTTGATAGGTTTTCACATATTCCGACTCCTCTTGTAACAAGGTAATCTAATGGGTCCCTGTAGAGGAAGTGGAAGAGCATGTGGCTCAACCAGGCTAAAAAGGCCTAGCGAGACTATTTCCCACAACTAGTACTAATATAGTTGTTACTTCAGTCATTTTAATGTCTTGAGAAGCCATCTCGATAAGAATATAGTGTGATAGGAGACTTATTAAGGATGTAGATACAGCTATACACACAATAAAGCTTCACTAGAGGGTCTTAGTAAGTGTACTCATATATCTCAACTAGCAAGTTAGAAATGCTAGTGTTTTCTACCTTTATCGAGGAGTCAAGAGGATATAGAGAATTTATCGAAGACAAAGTAAAATATATTCTTAAGGCTCAAAGATAGTACAAGACTTCAGATGAGGGCTAGAGAGAAGAACAAGAAACAAAATATATTGCTTATCAGCTCCCTCTTAAATACCCATTTCTGACCATGTAGCTACAGAGAAACTTTACAAATGCAATGAACCCTATAGAAATATTCCATGGTGATTCCCATATTCTTTTACGATTCCTTAGAAGGAGATCAGTTTTATGATTAGAGAGTTGAAGAAATGTTTGGCATGATCATTTAGGACTTTTTAGAGAATAACCTCCTCAAGTCCTGTCCTCCAACAATGTGACTGACCAGTATATCATGACAAGATCATGGTGATGATTCCTGTCATCAATTATGTATATCCATTCCTGTGTATGTTGTGTTGTTAACAACTCACCTCACTTAGTTAGAGCTCAGTGGTAACAAGACTCATCATATGGTTCTGTGGCTCAAGAGTTGATCACAAGTTCTAACATACCTTCTAGTTGACCTAGAACAAAGTCTACATATTTCCTAGTACCTGGGTAGACCACTTGGTATAGTCATCTGTAACACTAAAGAAGGAAAGGCAACTGAAGAAACCTGCTCAGAATTTGAGGAGGTACTGAGAAAAGCCTATGATAATCTAGATAAGGATAATACTGCTTGCTGGCAGTTAGAAAACCTCAGACAAAAAGGTAATGTGTCTGAGTACTATGTAGACTTTGATAGTCTTGGATTCAACACCAATCTACCTAAAGATAAAAGGATGAAGATACTCCTGTTCAAGAAAGGATAGAAAGGAAAAGTCCATGAAGCTCTGGCTCACTAGTCAGACCTTCCTAAGATGTACTCAGAGTTTATACAACTGTATATATAGTCAGAAACTCAACTTGAGTCGATTCTAAAAAGGGAAGAGAGACCTACTAATAAGTCCTAAGAGGAACAGTGTAAGCAAGGCTTCAAGAAAAAGTTCAGCAACTACTGCCAGAATTGGTAGGCTTATGAGAATAAAAGGATCACATAAGAAGAGAAGGATCACAGGGAGAACAAAGGCTTGTACTTCAATTATGGAGAAGAAGGACATTATACTAGGAACTGTCCAAAAAATGAAACCAGCAAAGAGTCAAAGACTACTAGCATGAAAGTGGCAACTGTTATAATTTAGTTAGGAAACTCTAAGAGTTAGAAATAGATAGTAGTCTAGCTCTAAGAAAACCCTAAGTGAAAAGTCTTACCCAAAAAGCTACCATAACAGAAAAGTCAGAAATGTTTTCAGAAGGAGAACATTTGATAGTCTAAGCAATGTTGAATAACACTGTAAAGTGTTATACCCTATTCAATATATGGGTAACTGCTTTCACATTTATGGATGAAACATTTATACAGAGAAAATAATTTCAATATGTCAAAGTTATAGTCTTCAAGGATCTTGACAGTTGTTGATAGAAGACAAGCTTGTAATGGAAAAATGACCAAGGTTGCCAGAACTGAAATCTAGGTTATACAAAGGAAGGAACAAGTGTTATTTTACATAATGAAGTTAGCAGACTATCCTATCCTATTAGGATCACAGTGGCTACAACACTATTAAGTATAAATCAATTTTGGGAGAAATTATCTTATATTCCTGGAAGAGGAGGGGACAAGTGGAATCAATATCACCACTATTAGAGCAGTACGCTTTAGAAGAATAGCAACAAGGAAGGACAGCAAGCTATATGCTATAAGCATTGCAGAATCTAATAAGGAAAGGGAGGCACCTCAAACAACACCACCAGAGAAGTTGGTACCAGAAGAGTAATACACATATTTTCACCTCTTGGACAAAGAAAATGCATACACTTTAACATAACATCAAAAGATTGATGATAAAATTGGAGTGATTAAAGGAGGTATAGCACCATGGTTACCTAACTATAGACTATCAGAGGTATTGCTACAAGAGCTAAGGAAGAACCTGAAAGAAAATTCAGTGAAAGGATTCATCCAGGAGTTGCAGTCCCTAGTTAGTACACCTATATTGTTTGTGAAGAAGAAAGATGGATCACTCTACCTATATGTAGACTATGAAGGACTTAACAAAGTTATGATTAAGAATCGCTATACATTGCTATTAATCTAGTAAATATTGGAATGATTAAAAGAAGCAAAGATTTACACCAACTTAGATTTGAGATAGGCATATAATTCAGATAGAATTGTAGAAGGTGAGGAATGGAAGACTGCATTCCACACTAGGTATAGCCATTATGAATACAAGGTTATACCTTTTGGTCTCACAGATGCACTAGTAATATTTTAAGTATTTATCAATAACATGCTAAAAGATCACTTATACATCTTCTGTATTATCTATCTAGATGATATATTGATCTTTTTAAAAAACCTGGGAGACTACATGAGCTATGTCTAGACAGTTTGAAGAAACTATGGGAAACTAAAGTTTATTGTAAACCTGAGAAATGCGAGTTTCATATCACAAAGACAGAATTCTGGAGATATATTATATCCCCAGAAGCTATTGCCATAGATGACAAAAATGTAGAAGTAGTACTAGGTTGGAAAATACTAAAGTCAGTAAAGGATATTCAAATGTTCATAGTATTTGCAAACTTCTACTAAAGATTCATTAAATGATACTCAAGAGTTATATTACCAATAACAAAGTTATTGAAAAAGGACAAAAATTTGAATGGATAAAGGAGGAAAGCTGTGCTTTTATAAGTCTCAAAGAAGCTTTTATATCAGCACTAACCCTGAAACACTTTGACCTAGTAAAACTGCTTATGGTGGAAATGGATGTATCAGATTATGTAGTAGTAGGCATCCTTTCCTAGAAATTCTAGCATGAGGATGGAAAGTAGGTTTTGTACCTAGTGGCATACTTTTCCAAGAAATATAACCCTATATAGTACAACTACCTAGTGTATAACAAGGAACTGTCAGCAGTGATTGTAACATTTTCAGAATAGGAGTGGCATATTGCATACTCAAAATTCCTAGTTCAAGTCATAACATATCACAAGAACTTGGAAAAGTTCATGACTAAAAGATTGTTGAATCACCGATAGGCAAGGTCGTCCAAGTTCCTCTCAAGGTTTAACTTCCAGATGTGCTATCAACTAAGGAAGTAGTGAGGAAAACCTGATTCTTTGACCCGAAGATCTGGAGATCTTCCTAGAGAAGGGGATGAATGTCTCACTTATCAGGAACAGATGATCATCTAACCCCACCACTTAGACCCTGTATTACAAGCAAGCCCACAGTTGTATGTCCTCTTAGTGATAGTAGAAGTAGAAAGAAACCAAGGTTTCTTGGAGAAAATCAACAGGTCTTATGATAAGGACCCCACTACAAAGTCTATTCTCCAGTCCCTGCAGAAGGGAGAAAAGTTTTTAGGATATGTAGAAATGTCAGACTATGCAATGCAGGAAGGGTTGTTTTTGTATAATAACCTAGTTAATATCCCTCATAACCTGGACCTAAAACTGGAAGTACTGTGACAAAACCCTAATCACATAACTACTAGACACCCTAGAAGGCCAAGACATATGAGTTGATAATAAGGAACTATCCTTAGGCAGGATTACAAAAGTATATCAGTGGAAACATCAGCTATTGTAATGGATGTATGAGAGTGAAGTGTGTTAGACATGCATATTTTAGCAATTTGAAACCCCTGGAAATAGCCAAGAAACCATGGAATTTGATATCCATAGATTTTATAGTGGGATTACTAACAGGCAAGGAATATGATGCATTCCTTGTAGTATTGGATCACATAAGTAAAATAGCATATTACATCCCTACAACAGAAAGAGCAACAAGCAAAGATGTAGTAACTCTGTACCTATATCATATATAGAGACACCATATATTACTAAAGGATATCTCCTCCAACTGTGGTACCCAATTTGTTTCAGAATTCTAGAAGTCCTTGTACCAGAATTTGAAAATCAAAAGCAACCTAAAGCACAGCCTATCACCTGTAAATAGATGGTCAGATAGAAAGAATAAACTCAGTTCTAGAAAAATATATGTAGATTTATTGCCATTATCAGCTAGACAATTGGGTATCCCTAGTTCCCCTTGTAGAGTTCAGCTACAACAACCAAGTATTGGCAACTACAAAAGTTAGCCCATTCTATACAAACTACAAATACCACCTAAACTTTGCAGTAGATATACACCTTAGGAAAAGGTTAAACACCCCTACAATTGTCAGGTACCTTACTACCAGATGGCAGGTAGTGTAAAACTTATATAAGGTAGAAATCACTTATGCACAAGCAAGCTAGAAGGAAGCAGCAAATCAGTCAACGAAATTAGCACCTATGATAGAAGTTAGAGAAAACATTTGGCTAAATGGTAAGCATGTATGCACTTGGAGGCTATCTAAGAAACTTGATTACAAAATACTTAGAAAGTTCTAGCAAGAGTTGGAACTCGAGCATATAAACTCAAGCTCCCTCAATCTGTGAAGATCTATCCAGTCTTCCATATCTCTCTACTAGAAATAGCAAGTAAACATGAACTAGTCCTAGGCTACCAAAATCCTCTACCTCCTCTAATTGTCATTGAAGGAGATCGAGAATATGAAGTTGAGTCTTCTTGACTATGAATGCCTTTGAGGTCATGCTCTTCACTACATTGTCAAATAGGTCAGCTACTCTAAGCCTATATAGGAGCCTTCCTAGCACCTCAATCAGTCCTACAAACTTGTAATGAACCATGGTCATGTACTCTCCTTATGTTTCCTATTGTCAGTGATGTTCTTTGGAATTCCGCGTTAGGAATCATGAATTGTCACTCGGTCATGTATGGTCACTCATGTTTAGCTGTCTGCCTTGCGAAGGTCATGAGAACAGTGTTTAGATTGAATGACGTATGGAAAAGGGTCATGTGGACAAAACAGGTTTTACAGAGACTGCTCTAGAAGGGAGGCAGTGCTCTTGGCGATTGGTATAAAAGAGAAGGAAATCTCGCGGTCTTGTATTTCTTTCTCTTTCTTCTTCACGCAGTATCTTAAGTATACACCTTCGGAATAAAAGAGTTATTCCCACAAACCTTCAGCACATCGTTGCCTTGCTCAATGCACACCTCTTGAGTCCTCTAAAGAGTTGTGTATCTTCTTCTATCCTGATTTACCCAAAACCCCCGATATAGACTGAGCTTCAGTTGTATCGCTGAAGGAGTTGTCCTTTACACTATACTGCGTCATTACGAAATCACCATCGAAGAAGATACATGAGAATTCAGGTGACATTGGATGTCATCCCCAGTCAACTGGAACTTCCGAGGAGAGGAACCCCAGTTCACTATCGAGGAAATCACCAGGCTACTACAAGACAAGAACCTGCTTCCTCCAGAGGAACCCAAAGACCTGCAAATCCCACCTCCCAGAAGAGGAATTGCAGAGTCTATTTCAGTCCAGAAGTCCAGGCTAGGCCAGCACAGAGACCAGCATCACCAAAGGTATTTTCTGAGAGACTGGCAAAAGCTCAGAAAGTTTGGTGCAGCATCTGCCGTTGCAAAGTCAACCCTGTTGACCACCACCTACGCTGCAAAACTATGGAACAACAAGAACTCGAGAAGGCAACCAGGCCGCAGTGGAAAAAGGGTTTCTGCATCAGAAACTGCGACGGGCAAATCTACGGATTCTTCTGCAAAGACTATCGCTGCGACGACCATTGGAACAACAGAGTCTACTTCAACCACTGAGTACCAGATACCGCAAGTGGTAACGGTCACCCCAGACCCAGGAAAAGCACCAGTACTACGCTTGTGCCTGTGGTCAGATACCGACGCTGTCACTGCAAGTTTTCTGCTAGATGAGGAATTGGAAGACGCCGCCCTCAAATTCCTGGAACAACTTAGGAAATTTAAGGTTGACAACCTTGCAGTTGAAGTCACTATTTTCCCAGACACAACCGGTACACCAGGAGAGCGAAGATAAGATTGTTCTCTATCTGTACAAAGACGATCTTGTTGTGCTACACCAGGACCACCCTGTCACCCCAGTCCAGCTCGACAAACTCAGAATCCTCCTACTTGCCGTCCTAGACCCAAGCATCGACGAGTTCCTAGCAGCAAAGAGTCACAGGCATTAGTCAATATCTACCAAGGAAAAGCTTCCAGATCCACCTGAGGATATAGAAGAAGCGTACCCCATCCCAGGCCTAGAAGAACTACAGTTCTGGCGAGACATCCACAGCCTCAACAAAAACCAGGCCACCGCACAGTACCAAAGGATCAGAAACTGGATCAGAGAGTGTTACAACTCCAGTGTTGATCAAGAGCAAGAAATTGAGGACCTGAAAAAGCAAAAAGTTGCAGATCAGCAACAAATCGAAAACCTTAAGAAGGAGCGAGTACCGGAAAGCGAGCAGCTTGAAAGTCTGAGACAAGAGCGGGTCACACTCCAGTTAAGGATTGACGACTTACAACAACAACTGGAAGAGGAGCAACAAGCACGAGAAATGCCTAAGCTTTCAAAGCTCAAGGATCCTGAAGCATTCGATGGGAAGGATCGCGCCCAGTTAGACCTATTCATCATGAGGTATATGGACACCTTCGAGGTCAATCAGGACAGATTCGAAGACGAGGGCCACAAGATCAAGTGGGCAGCATCATTTTTGAAGGGACTAGCACAAAAGTGGTACATTGCCAGAAGGCTGAAAAACTCCAAGAAAGGAAAAGTGCCTGAAGAAACATGGTCAACTTTTGAAGAAGCCCTGAGGAAAGCGTATGATGATCCGGACAAGGATAATACAGCCTACCAGCAATTGGAAAACCTCAGACAGAAAGGGAACGTGTCTGAGTATTGCGCTGACTTCGACGGTCTTGCATTCAATGCCAACCTACCCGAAGACGACAGGATGAGGATACTCCTGTTCAAGAAGGGACTGAAAGGGAAGATCCACGAAGCCCTGGCCCACTAGTCGAACCTCCCCAAGACATACTCGGATTTCACACAACTGTGTATTCAGTTGGAAAGTCAGCTTGAGTCAATTCCGAAGAAGGAAGAGAAACCTGCCAACAAGCCCTGAGAAGAACAGCAGAAGCAAGGCTTCAGGAAACAGAAAAAGTTCAGCACCTACCGCCAGAGGGGACAACATCAGGAAAAAGAAAAAGTCACTCAGGAAGAAAGGGATCACTGCAGGGACAAAGGCTTGTGTTTCAATTGTGGCGAAAGTGGACATTACACCAAGAACTGTCCAAAGAAGGAAACCAGCAAAAAGTCAAAGACCACTAGCGCGAAAGTAGCAACTGTTACAATTCAGTCGGGAAACTCCAAGAGTCAGAACTAGATAGTGGTCTAGTCCTGAGGAAAACCCAAGGGAAAAGCCTTACCCAGAAAGCCACCAGAACAGAAAAGTCAGAAATGTTTTCGGAAGGAGAACATTTGATAGTCCAAGCAACATTGAATAACACTGTGGAGTGTTATGCCCTATTGGATACAGGGGCAACCGGTTTCGCATTTATGGACGAAACATTTGCGCAAGAAAACGATTTCGCTATGTCAAAGTTAGAGGCCCTAAGAACCTTGCCAGTTGTCGATGGAAGACATGCAAGCAGCGGAAAAATCACCAAGGTCACCAGAGCGGAAATTCAGGTTGGACCAAGGAAAGAACAAGCGTTGTTCTATATTATAAAGTTAGCAGACTGTCCTATCCTGTTGGGATTGCAGTGGCTACAGCACCATCAAGCGCAATTGGATTTCAAGAGAAATCAGCTCACCTTCTTAGAAGAGGAAGGGGGGAGTGGAATCGATATTACCACCGTTGGAGTGGTACCCTTTGAAAAAATGGCAGCAAGGAACGAAAGCAAGCTGTACGCCATCAGTGTTACAGAACCTATCAAGGAAGGGAAGACACCGGACACAATACCGCCAGAGGAATTGGTACCAAAAGAGTACCACAAATATTTGCACCTCTTTGACAAAGAGAAAGCAGATGCTTTACCACCACACTGAAAAATCGATCACAGGATTCCACTGGTTGAAGGAGGTGAACCACCGTGGTTACCTACCTACGGACTATCAGAGGTACAGCTGCAAGAGCTAAGGAAGTACCTAAAAGAGAACCTAGCGAAAGGATTCATCCAGGAGTCGCAGTCTCCAGCTGGTGCACCGATATTGTTTGTGGAAAAGAAGGATGGATCACTCCGCCTATGTGTGGATTATCGCGGACTCAACAAAGTCACGATCAAAAATCGCTATCCATTGCCGTTAATCCAGGAAACATTGGAACGATTAAAAGAAGCGAAGATCTACACCAAGTTAGATCTGAGACAGGAATACAATTCAATCTGAATTGCAGAAGGTGAGGAATGGAAGACTGCATTCTGCACCAGGTATGGTCATTATGAGTATAAGGTTATGCCCTTTGGACTCACAAATGCACCAGCAACGTTCCAAGCGTTCATCAACGACATTCTAAAAGATCATTTGGATGTTTTCTGTGTTGTCTATCTAGATGACATATTGATCTTTTTGAAAACCCTGGAAGAGCACATCAGCCATGTGCAAATGGTCTTAAGGAAGCTAGGGGAAAATAAGGTTTATTGCAAACCTGAGAAATGCGAATTCCATGTCGAAAAAATGGAATTTCTCAGATACATCATTTCCCCAGAGGGCATCACCATGGACAGCAAGAAGGTAGAAGCGGTACTTGGATGGGAAACACCAAAGTCAGTCAAGGACATTCAGATGTTCCTAGGATTCGCAAACTTCTACCGGAGATTCATCAGAGGATACTCAAGAGTAGTATCGCCGATCACAAAGTTATTAAAAAAGGACCAAAAATTCGAATGGACGAAGGAAGCAAGCGCTGCTTTTATAAGTCTCAAAGAAGCGTTCACATCAGCGCCAACCCTGAGACACTTCGACCCAGAAAAACTGGTTATTGTGGAAACGGATGCATCGGATCATGTGGCAGCGGGCATCCTTTCCCAAAAGTTCCAGCATGAGGATGGAAAGCAAGTTTTGCACCCAGTGGCATACTTCTCCAAGAAGTTCAACCACGCACAGTGCAACTATCCTGTGCATGATAAGGAACTGTTAGCATTTATTCTCGCATTTACAGAGTGGGAACAACATATTGCATACTCGAAATTTCCAGTTCAAGTGATAACAGATCACAAAAACTTGGAATATTTTATGACCAAGAGAATGTTGAATTGCCGACAAGCAAGGTGGTCCGAGTTCCTGTCAAGGTTTAACTTTCAGATATGTTACCAACCAGGGAAACAGGGAGGAAAACCTGATTCTTTAACCAGAAGATCCGGAGATCTTCCGAAGGAAGGGGATGAACGTCTCGCTTATCAGGAACAAATGATCATCCAACCCCGCAATTTGGACCCTGCATTGCAAGCGAGTCCGAGCTGCATGTTCTCTCAGCAACAGTAGAAGTGGAGAGAAATCAAGATTTCGAAGAGAAAGTCAAAAGGTCTTATGACAAGGACCCTGCCATGAAATCTATCCTGCAGGCCCTGTAGAGAGGAGAAAAATCTTCGAAACATGCAGAACTGTCAGATTACACGATCAGGGAAGGATTACTATTGTACAACAACTTAGTCAGCATCCCTGATAATCCAGACCTAAAACTGGAAGTGCTCCGACAGAACCACGATCATATAGCCGCCGGACATCCAGGAAGAGCCAAGACATATGAGTTGGTCACAAGGAACTATTTTTGGCCAGGATTGCGGAAATACATTAGCCGATACATCAGCCATTGCAAAGCGTGCATGAGAGCGAAACCTGTCAGACATGCACCATTCGGCACTTTGAAACCCTTGGAAATACCTGAGAAGCCCTGGAATTCAGTATCCATGGACTTCATAGTGGGACTACCAACAAGCAAGGAATATGATGCAATCCTTGTAGTAGTGGATCGCCTGACCAAAATGGCACACTACGTCCCTACAACGGAAAAAGCAACAAGTGAAGATGTAGCAACCCTGTACCTACATCACATATGGAAGCATCATGGATTGCCGAAAGACATTACCTCCGACTGTGGCACCCAGTTTGTTTCGGAATTCTGGAAATCTCTGTGCAATGTTCTGAAAGTCAAAAGCAATCTCAGCACGGCATATCACCCCCAGACAGATGGTCAGACAGAAAGAACAAACTCAGTTCTAGAACAATATCTGCGGATTTATTGCCATTATCAGCAGGACGATTGGGCATCCCTGCTTCCCCTCGCAGAGTTCAGCTACAACAACCAAGTTTCGGCAACTACGAAAGTTAGCCCATTCTACGCAAACTACGGATACCACCCACACTTTGCGATAGACATAGACCTTAGGCGAAGGTCAAACACCCCTGAAAGCGTCAAGCATCTCGCTACCAGACTACAGGAAGCGCATGACTTATGCAGGGCAGAAATCGCTTATGCACAAGCAAGCCAGAAGGAAGCGGCAGATCAGTCAAGAAAACTAGCACCTGTGATAGAAGTTGGAGAAAGGGTTTGGTTGAACGCCAGAAATCTGCGCACTCAAAGACCATCCAAGAAACTTGATCACAAATGACTTGGTCCATTCAAGGTTCTAGCAAGAGTCGGAACTCGAGCATATAAACTCAAGCTTCCGTGCTCTGTGAAGATCCATCCAGTCTTCCACATCTCTCTACTAGAACCAGCAAGCAAACATGAACCAGTCCTAGGCCATTGAAATCCTTCACCTCCTCCAATTGTCATTGAAGGAGATCGAGAGTACAAGGTTGAGAGTGTTCTCGACTCTAAACGCCTTCGAGGTGGCGCTCTTCGCTACCTTGTCAAATGGGTCGGCTACTCCAAGCCTACATGCGAGCCTTCCCAGCACCTCGAGCACTGCCAGGAGCTCATCGATGAGTTCCACCACTGCTTCCCCAACAAGCCCAAGTTGTGATGGAGATGAGGAAATGACGGAAATCTCCCCATCTCCCACCATGGTCGTACCTGTTTTTGACCAGTACGGACGAATTTGCACCTCCCCCGAAGATAGTACAGTGAAGGAGGAACCCCTCGATGACCCTCCAGCATTGGGTCTCAGAACTATCGCCAACCAGAGTTGGGCACTGGTCTCGCCTAGAGAAAAGCCCCAACCGCAGGAGCCGCCGCTTTACGCTCCACAACCGCAGTTCACCTTGAACCAGCAGTTCCAGCGATGGGAGGAACAGGTTTTGCCACCTATTTCCCCCATATCGCCCCTTGGTTCACCAGTAATCAAGGTGGACCCTGAGAAACCTTATTGGCAGTATGCGCCAATATCGAAAGTATCTGCCAGTCCTAGTGGATACACCCCCCCACCAATGCCAGCATTTCCTATCGATCCCCAGCTCCTGGAGATCAAGGAGGAACACCTACCTGAGGTACCACCAGAAGTAGCTGAATGTGATTCAGCAGTGTGCCAGTATTGCCCACTGATGCCCCTACATATCCGGCTTGGAAACTTTAGGGAAAGATTGCGCTGGATAGTGGAGAATGTGAGAGATAACCACCTGAGAGAAGAAGTATTCCTAGCTGTCACAGGAGTTCCAGCTTAAAGAGGGGGATACTGTAATGAACCATGGTCATGTACTCTCCTTATATTTCCTATTGTCAGTGATGTTCTTTGGAATTCCGCGTTATGAATCATGAATTATCACTCGGTCATGTATGGTCACTCATGTTTAGCTGTCTGCCTTGCGAAGGTCATGAGAACAGTGTTTAGATTGAATGACATATGGAAAAGGGTCATGTGGACAAAACAGGTTTTACAGAGACTGCTCTAGAAGGGAGGCAGTGCTCTTGGCGATTGGTATAAAAGAGAAGGAAATCTCGTGGTCTTGTATTTCTTTCTCTTTCTTCTTCACGCAGTATCTTAAGTATACACCTTCGGAATAAAAGAGTTATTCCTACAAACCTTCAGCGCATCGTTGCCTTGCTCAATGTGCACCTCTTGAGTCCTCTAAAGAGTTGTGTATCTTCTTCTATCCTGATTTACCCAAAACCCCCGATATAGACTGAGCTTCAGTTGTATCGCTGAAGGAGTTGTCCTTTACAAAACTAATCGATGAGTTCTACCACTTTTTCCCTAATAAGCATAAGCTATGATGGAGATGATGAAATATTAGAAGTCTCTATATCTCCTACTATGATCATATATATCTTTGATTAGTATGGACAAGTTTGTACCTCCTATAACGATATTATAATGAAGGAAGAACCTGTTGAATTACCTCTAGTAGTAGGCCTTAAAATGGCTATAAACTAGATTTAGGTACTAATCTTACCCCTAGAAAAGCCGTAGGCCTATGAGCCACCACTTTATGCTCCCCAGCTATAGCTTACCTTAGACTAACAGGGGCAGTAATAGGAAGAACAGGTCTTGCCACTTATTTATCCCATATTACCCCTTGGTTCACCAGTGATCAAAGTGGACCCTTACAAAGCTTATTAGAAGTATGTGCCAATATCGAAAGTATCTGCCAGCCCTAGTAGATACACCATCCTACCAGCACTAACAGTTCCTATTGATCTATATTTGATAAAGATCATAGAGAAATGCTAGCTAGAGGCATATCTAGAGGTAGCTGAGTGTGATTTAGTAGTGTACCAGTTTTGCCCACTGATGCCTTTATACATCTGGCTTGGAAGTATTAGGAAAAGGCTACACTAGATAGTCAAGAATGTAAGAGATAACCATCTCAGAGAAAAAATATTCCTAGCTGTCACAGGAGTTCCAGCTTTAAGAGGGGCATACTGTAATAAACCAGGGTCATATACTTTCCTACTTGACATATTCCCTTTGTGTTTCCTATTATCAGTAATGTTCTTTAGAATTCTATATTATGAGTTATGGATTATTACTTTGTCATGTATGGTCACTTATATTTAGCTGTCTACCTTGTAGAGGTTATGAGAATAGTATTTAGATTGAATAACGTATTGTAAAGGACAACTCCTTCAGCGATATAACTGATGCGCAGTCTGTATCAGGGTTTTGGGGTAAATCAGGATGGAAGAACATACACAACTCTTTAGAGGACTCAAGAGGTAAGCATTTGAGTGAGGCAATGATGTGCTAAAGGTATGTGGGAATAACTCTTTATTCCTATGGTGTATACTTGAGATACTGCGTAAAGAAGAAAGAAAGGTAGTACAAGACTACGAGATTTCCTTCTCTTTTATAACTATCTCCAAGAGCACTGCCTCCCTTCTAGAGCAGTATCTGTAAAACCTGTTTTATCCACATGATCCTTTTCCATATGTCATATAATCTAAACACTGTTCTCATGACCTCTGGAAGGTAGACAGCTAAACATGAGTAACCATATATGACCGAGTGATAATTCATGACTCTTAATGCAGAATTCCAAACAACACTACTGACAATAGGAAATACAAGGAGAGTAAGACAAGTAATAGAGTACATGACCATGGTTTATCACATGTATAGGAAGAGGTTATGTAGACAAAATAGGTTTTACAGAGACTGCTCTAGAATGGAGGCTGTTACAGCTATAGTACTAAGGCCTACATACGATAATAGGTTATGTTAGTTGAGCACCTTCAGTATATATACCCCACCTATATTGCTTGGATCTTTCCTGCATGAGTTCTTCCTCTGAAGATTGGAATATGTCACCTCTATTATGATGATTCAGGATATGACTAATCCATCGTCCTCTGATATGTGCCCTAACAGGTGATTAGATAACTCAGGTAACTCATATGTCTAGTTAATATAATAGTATGACCTATGAGCTGATTGAGCCTGTATCATATGATGATCATCCACCTAAGATTAGTGATCTATTATTTATGACTTTGCTGATCGATTCTGATATGACTACTAGGAATGTTAAGATCAGGTAATATCATAATATAATGAGTCATAGAGGTTGAAAGGGTTTCTTTTGGGTTATATTCCTTATATAATCTCCTATATTATTTATGACTCATTTTTTTGGACTGAACAGGTATTTAGGATGGGTTGTTAGTCTCTTCTATGTCTGCCGTATGAAGGGTTACCCTGACGGTGCTTAGCGAGATCGCTCCTGTATTACGCAACTATGTCATATGCTCTTAATTAAGTGTGACGCCCTGTCTGTACATCAGTGAACTGAGGGAGGACAAGCAAAGTCTCTTCTATATCCCAGCCTTCTCAAGAATCTTGACCCTACCCCCACCTTGGGGTGAAGAACCTCCTTGCTTAGCGAGATCCTCTCTTGCACTGATAATTGAGATACATCATCGTCCCCTCTACAAAGCTACGACAAGTGGTCATGCCCCCCCCATATGAGTAACTGGACAGTGCGATACAGTGTCCTGTACATCATGAATGGTAGTCCCTGTTGATGGGTTTACAGTCCCCTCAGTGCCACTCGCCTTATTCGCGACCATACTATATACCGCGTAGATAGTTGTTCACGATGTCTCACACCCCCCCACTTTCACCAAGGATGCAACAGTGTCCTACCCCTCTTTCATGTGCTTCCTAAGCAAGAAGTGACCACAAAACTACTCACCTCACTTAAATGACTGAGTGCCCTGGGCACTCACCCCATTACCTACGACGCTCTCAGAACTCCTATGAGGGGTGCCCAGGCCCCCTGGAGTATCGCCCCAATTCTACCAAGGATGCAGCGGCGTCTGACCCCTCTTTCCTATGGTCACAGAGAGTGACCTTTCCTTTTGGTTCAGTAAGCTACTGTATAGTCAGGGGAGGTGGAGGATTTCCTTTGTTCAAAGGGTAATGCAAGTGGCAGGAGAGGAGGATTTTTCTATCTTTTGTTAGGCAAGCAGCCGGAGCGGAGGATCATCCTGTACTCTTTAGCTATGTTCTTGCTCTTGATTGAGTTTATACACCCCGCTGGGGGAAAGGGATGTAAAATAACAAAAAGAGAATCAAAGTAAAGTCTCTTCTATGTCTCAGGGGTGAGGATGGTCTAGTGGTATGGCTATCCTGGTGTCATTGTACAGTAATACATAATGTCATAGGTTCAAATCCTGCTTGTCCCATTCCATACCACGAATTACCAGTTGGTCACAGGTTTTGCAGTGTAAGCGAGTTCTCCCTAACTGTTCAGGGTTGCCTAATTACTGGTTCAGCCCCTGTAAGTGAATGCGACCGATGACTACAATGGCCGTATGAAGGGTTACCCTGACAGCATTTAGCGAGATCGCTCCTGTATTACACAACTATGTCATATGCTCTTAATTGAGTGCTATGCCCTGTCCGTACATCAGTGAACCTAGGGAGGATAAGTAAAGTCTCTTCTATGTCTTTACTTTACTTCTCTCTTCAGTCTACAGACTAGCTATGAGCCTTAAGAATATATTTGTTCTTACTCTTGAACTTTACTTCTCTCTCTCTCTCTCTTTATAAGGAAAGTGTATTTGTGGATCCAGACTTAAAACAATTGAGATATCTGAGTTTACTCAGTAATACGATCTTTGTTGAGTAGTACTTGCACTTTACTGAACTTTACCAACATGAAGACACCTGCTGTAACAAAGGTAGTACTCTTGGCAACTGGTATAAAAAGAACCAAATCTACATGGTCCTCTATTCCTTCTCCTTTCTTCTTCATGCAGTATCTTAAGTATATACTGTAGGAATAAATACTATTCCCATAAACCTTCAGCAAAATATTGTCTTATGCTATGTACACCTTTTAGAGTTATAAGAAGAGTTACATATATTATTCCATCTTGATTTGCCACTGAACCCCAATACAGACTAAGGCTTATTTATATCGCTGAAGGAGTTGTCCTTTACACTGACCCTAAAGATATAATGGTAGCTATAAATAGTATAATATCTTAAACATGTGTAGAAATCCTTTATCCCTTATTATTATTCTTATTACCTTTAAATCTCCTAGTAAAGTTAGTATAAGATCTTGTAACAATATTTCCTCCTCACCCTTACTTTTTAATCTTTCCATAATAGATAGGTACTTAGTATTATTTGAAGTGATTTTTTTTTTTCATTTATTGAATTTTTAAAAAATATTGACCCTGTCTTCATGATTAGCAGTGAAGTAAAGAAAACTTATTAACTATAATAGCTTTAACATATGATGAGTAATTGCCTATCATCATATCTACACTCTTAAATAAGTTTTTAGACCTCCTGTAAACCAAAGAAGGAGCTACTTATTATAGTAGGTAATACTTCCTAGTTGTTCCCATTAAATTATTGATAACCTTAAGGGTATCCATCATACTATATAGCTGATAGAAATGTATATAATTGTATGATAAATCTTTATCTAATTGTATATCTATTTACTACTACCTTACCTAGTAAACATTAGGTCATGTTTAGCACTATGTATATGCTAATAGTATTCTAAGAACTAGAATATACTTCTTAGTGATATAAAATGTGAGCTATATTTATAAGGGGATTCCTATGATCTTGAGAATGGTATAGTAGGTTATTAGTATATAATATATACATAATTAGTACCTGAGGTGTTTTGCTCTTGGATAGGGATTGGTATAATATAAATAAAGATGTTTAGTCTTCTTTAGTTTATCAGGCTATATTCTATGACTTGCCATGAGTGTAGTAGATGGAGTCTAACATACTTATAACTTATTCTAATTAGTATAATAATTTTATAGTTAGGAATTCTTAAGATGATTAATGTGGGTTACCAGGAGTCTCCTTGGTGTTGGGTATTATCTATAACTAAGCCAATGTTTAATAATATTATAGTTACTTCTACACCTCTATATTATGTTTTCCATCCAATCCTTATATCAGGATATCTGTATTGCTGATAGTAATGGAATTCATGGCATCAAAATCTTTTTTGAATATATTTTGTTAGCTTATAAATTCAGATTCCAATTATTTATTAGCTGCCTCAATTTCTGTTCTGATTGTAGTAAGGGTTGTTGTTGTGTCCATCCTAGTTGTCATTGATACATGTTGCTGCAATAATTATACATATTGGGTTGATAATATGCCTACTACTAGTAAAAATAAAATCTATAGGGGTGATAACTTTCATTAGCCAGTGTTGATCACTGTGGGGAGAGGAGGGGTCGTACTTTGGAAACTCATTGGCATGAAATAATGGGTGTGCTGGTGGGAGGAAGGTGGTATATTGTCCAAACTTGCTTAGGAAGGTTGAGAGAGGAAAGCTTCATTATGCCCTAGGTATTACTGGGGTTGCTTAAGTGTTTCTTGATTTATATGACATTGGTAGTTATATGGAGGGCAGCAAGATCAGAGGTGGTGGAGGATATCAGTGAGGGCAGACCCTGCACGCGATGGGATAGTTGACATGGCTCAGATTACTACCGCTTGATTATCGAGTTTCACCGTTACTGCCGTGGGAGGAGGGAACATAATGACTTAGCAATGGTTGCGATGTATGTAGTCACTTACTAAGATACTGACGGGAGAAAATGACAACTGCACTTAAATTTCGCCGAAAACTCAGTATGTATCACGTCTTTGTATGTATCTCAGCGTAAGCCCATGAACCTTAGGAGAAGGTCATGTTCGTTGTAGTGACTGGGAGCAGCAGATGTTGGTTTTCATGCCCGAATTACGTGGAGGATTGGATCGAGGATGCATGGTGTTGGAAAAGGTTGTTGAATCTGTGGTCCTGTTTCGCATGTATAAGTTGCTCACTTTTTTCTGTATCTACCCATCCATCCAAAGGGCATCGAAGAGTATCGAAGCTTGGGATCACAGCAAGAAGGTCCCCGAGACTACGCTGTCTCTTGTTTCAGTTACGAATGGCGAGATGAACGTGCGAGAATGTCCCCGGGACTGCACGATTTGCCGACCATCGATTGAATTTTCTTTTCGCTTTACTTTTGAACCAGACAGTTATATTTGAATTTTACTTGTCCCGTTGGCGATTTGTTTATTATCCGCGATCCCGCCCTTGTTCCAATTACGAGTAACAGAGGCACGCATCCGCATCGCGCCACACTAAACCCGTTTTACGACTGAACTTGAAACAACCGTAGGATAGTCATTCCGACCCAATACCTTTAATACTCTTACAAATCCTATGCAACAACAGACTAAAGTAAATTTAAAGTTTTTGGTTTTTACCCAATATTTTATCGCACGAAAGACCCAGATAAATAGCTCGCTATCTATATGCCCTGTAAACCATCGAGCCCGTTAACGTAGCTAGCTTAATGCGGTTGAAAGCACTTTGATCGCTCATTATTTCTTGTAACAACGTTTTATTTCTGATTACATTTTTAAGAATGCTGGTAAAGTATTCGAATGTAATTGAAAGGTTATATATTCTATTTAAATGTAGTTACATCTGTACAGAGCGCTTCTGTCAGGCACTCTTTCATAAATATTAGTGGATACATTGATATAAGTATAATGGCACAAGTACTAGAGAACGTGCTTTGAGCTTCCCTTAACCATTTATTTCCCTTCCTGTCTATTGATTTAATTTCACAACAAAAAAAAAGAAAAAAAAAAAAAAGATAGGATATTTTGTGGTGAAATTTACGTTAATCATATGTAGTGTTGGGTCATTTTGCGACAGAGCGCTAGATTATCTCGAAAATACTATACGCATCACTAAGCACCCCAAGGACGCTGTTAGGAGAAGTGCGATACTCATGACTACTGTTGGAAATGCCGCGGGAGCTAAAAGTATCCACCGGCGAACGGCATTACGTTGTACTGGCATGTATGCTGCGACTGTCTGTATGTATGCCGCAACTGTCTCCGTGAACCGGACCCTGTGACTATGTGAATTCGTAAGCAGGACCTGCATGGATATAAAAGGAGTCATGTAGGTGCTATTTAAAAGAATAATGACATGGATTATCCCTTGCTACTACAAATACTACGAAGCAGTGAAAATGACTGTTTTCTTAAAAAGATCGATATGGAAAGCCGGATTGGGAACACACGGTGTTGGGGAAGTATAATTTTGTTGAATATTTGGCCTCATTTTTCATGTATAGATAGCTCCGTTTTTCTGTAGCATCTGCAACAACAGTTGTATCTTGTGCATCTTTATTGGAGCATTGGGTAATAGCGATAAAGTTCTTTGGACTACGCTGCTTATTTCTCCACCTCAGGAAAATGCTTTTTTTGATTTTTGTTTTCGTCTTTGACCCGACCAAAGGTGATGCAATAGAGTCCAGTGACTGTGTTGGAAAGGACGTCCCGGCGCATGAACAAAGGGGAGCGAATCGGGCGACTAGGAATGTGTGGAGAGGTTAGGAAAGAGCGGAGGAGCGGAGGGAGGTGATCTGCGTACGCGGGAGTTGGGTGTATATAAGGGGGCGGACGGGCGTGTTTCTTTCTTTTCTTCTTTTTACCCTTTTAGTCTGTTTGTATTCTGTGTACGATACCAACAAGAACTCTATTCAACAGACTGGGCAATCAATTATCCTGATTAGTGGAGTTTTTGAGTCGTTCTGCTTTATTTTTGACAATTGCATCCGAGATCTCCTAGCCCCGTTGGCCAGGTCTCTTATATTTGCGATCCTGACTTTATCTCAGTTATTAGCGACGAAGGCCCGAAGCCTTTACCGATAACCTAACCCCTACAGCGAAAATCTATACTCCTTACCTGACTACGTTCCTCGTACACTGGAAGAAGCTCTCCGAAATACATACCCTAAGTAGCAAAAATATATGCGTAGGTGGGGAATATATATGTGTATGTAGTGTTAGTACATGTGTACTTATGAGCGGATGAAGGTACGTCCTGACGCTCCTATGTATGCGACTCTGTCTCTGCTCTTAATTGAGTGTACACGCCCTGTCCATACAATAGTGACCGATAGGAAATCAAATCCTACATGTGTACTTATGCAGTCGAGGGTATACCTTTTCAGGTAATATTTTTGCTTACAATCTTCTGTCGTTGCAACAGAACTATTTTGTGCACTTTCGTATAGACTGCCCTAATGTAGGCTAGTTTGGTAAGTTCAAGTTCGAATCCACCGAATTAATTTTCAAATATAAAACAAAAAGGCATTATCCAAAAGGAAAGAGAAGAGGGGGGTGTTTGGGGAGATTATAATATAAGATTCATATCTTATGTCGAAGAATTTGGCAATAGCGCATTGAGTGCGGAGTGGGGAGAAATCCAATTTACATTGTTTTTAAGAATCATTGTTTTTATAGTCTGTGAATGTTAGCGACATTCTATGTCGTTACGAAGACTGGCTTTCTCCCCAAGCATGATTCACGTGCATAGAGAAATAGGGCAAAAGAGCGAATATTACATATCAGTAATGAATGGTTTCCCCTATCTGTGATCCCCTGTCTGATTATCGAACATCATTTCTCGATCGACTTTAGCTGTAACAACACCTAGTTCGCATTGACATCGCTGTCGGTCCAAAATCTTCAGTCTCGTGGATTCTCCAACCTTCGAATTGTTTGGATCAACTTGTCCCTTACGACGTATGGCTAGTCATGTCGTATGCGGAACACCCGAAATATGGAGCCACACCAATGGCAAAGCCGAGAAAATTTTGCCACCAGTACTTCCGTAAATTTCAAGCAACGGTTTTTTACCTCCCTCGTTGCTTCAGACGATGGCGCGTAAAACGTGGGAAACATCATTGTCCGGAAAAGGTTTATTCCATTTGATCCGAACGCTGATAGCGTGGGGTTTTGCGGGGGAGGAAGTCATTTTCGTACGTTTTTTTTTTTTTTTTTTTCTTTCCATTTTTTCAAAAGGCCGTGTAAATTTTGCGATTTTTGCTAATAGCATGAATCCAGGAAGGCATACCAATCATATTATATTCTCAAGCTTTTTTTTTTTTTTTTTTCTTCCCCCCTTTTCTTTTTTTTTTTTTTTTGAAGTACAAACCGATACCACATTCAGATATCTGCGCACATAGCTCCCTTACTCCTAAGGCTCATCAAGCCGCGTGCAAGTGACGTTAAGCGACTGTAGAGGTGAATCATTTCTATCGCGCCAGTGTTTCAAATAAAGTGAACAATGAAAAAAAAAAAAAAAATGAAAATATAAAAGAAAGAAAAAAAGGGCTAAAAAGGAAAAGAAGAGAAAGGGGAAAAAAAAGCCTTTGTTGAAGTATTTTCTAAGCTTTGGCCAACGAGGATGTTATTCTTGATATACAGATATCTCCGCTTCTCTCGCCAAGTCATCATTTATAAGCTCTGTTGTGACAGCTCTTCAGTCCGTACTACCCGAAAGCTTGGTAAAGTGACACATGAGCCATACGTTGAAAGTAACTTCTGGAATCCGGGATAAAATGTTTGCCTTGTAAGGATTATTTCCTCAAAAATAATATCATTAGTTACTGTTTAACTTCACACAATACATACCTCCTTCAACCTCTTGATGTTGAGTTATTCTGCTCTCTTCAGCATTACTACGTACATGGCAAGGGAGTTGATAATTTCATGCCAGCAACCAACACGGTAATTCGAAAACTTTCATTCTATGTATCCATGATTAATTCAAGCTCGAAAGCAGATGTATGAGGCGGCTAATATCGTATATGCATTCGAAACCACCGGGATTACTCCTTCACGTATAAAACTTGTTCTAGCCAAACTGTAACACCAAATCGCCCCTACTACAAGCTAAACAAACCTTTCTGGCTAGTCATGAGCACGTCTCTTGCAGCAAACACCAGTTACGTCTTCAAACCAATCAAGCACTTTCATTAGTACATAGCGGTGCTTCAGAACATTCAATTTGTGCAATTATTATACGTTTCTCACATGCTGCTGAGGATGCTTTAGCCGCAAATGATATCTACGCAAGTACCATTCGCCAGGTTAGTGTAGAGTAAGGCGAGGTTAAGGTTAGCAAAAGGCATAAACTACGACCCTCAGCAATACCGATTATTACTGTTGAGGACCTAATTCAGTTGTGACAGGAAAGAGAGGCTGAAGGCCGTGAAAACGCGGCAAAAGTGTGAGCTGTGGCC
>JABYPW010000461.1:0-25653 GCA_016880775.1 Phymatotrichopsis omnivora | reverse complement strand
ATTGTCATAAGCTATTCGCGATAGTATTCGATTTCAATCTTTCAGGAAACGTATTTTCAAAGTTCCTCCTCTGCCTCAAACATCCAGTTGTCCTGAGATAGGGACAAGACCTTAGCTCTCAAAAGCTCTGCAGCCAAGTTAGTAAACTTCGAATGGACAATCACGGGTGAATGTTTATCCGTGAGTACATACCTGGTAATCTCTTCGTAACGTCTACCTGGTGGCGCTTGACAAGTTCGGCAGTTGCGCGCTGTTCATCCGCTACGTTCGTTCAAGTTCAGCTTGGATGGCTATTATTGAACTTTTTTGCCTGCACGGGGATTGTCGCTTACTTTCTCCTCCCAAACCGTCTTCCGGGAACAGCAAGTTGTGTGTAGGAAGCTCAACATCGTAGCTTTCGATGATGCTTTCGCTGTCATCGGGAAACGCTTGGTTGGTTGTTGAAGAGTTGATGGCAGAGCTGGTAGCGGAGGCAGGATTACGGCCCAACGCGCGAAACAGCGTTCTGCGAACATCGGACTTGCTGGCCCTCTGCGCTGAGGTTGATCGAGAAGACATGGTTTTGGATATGACGGCGTGAGAAAAGTATAGCGTATCTGCTGCCAGCACTTTATTTACGAAAGGTCCAACACGCACCGAGTGCTTACATGGTAGGAACCATTTAGACTACATGTATTCATATATAAAGTAGTGTTAAGTGCTCTATGTACTCGCATGCAACTAGTGCAAATCCAAGCGAAACTGACTAAGCAAGGCTAGGTCATCATCTCGAGATCTTGGCGTTCGGTCCTGCCCCATTTCCATTCAAACATATACGACACCACGATTCCGATCAGTCTTTCAGCCGTTCTTTGCTTTGCACTTGGTAACAGTGTCTTCCAACCAGCTGCACATTCTCATGGGTTCTATAACTAATTCGTTGCACCAACTAGAATTCTTTCACAATGCCAGGCCCTGCGAGCCATCCCGTTCAACAACTCCCTCACATTCGTCCTCTATACGCTATATCAGCGAAGCTCCTGGGCGCTTCTATGTGGTTCTTCTTGATGTAAGAATGCCATTGCACCATTCTCAATTCTCGCCCGTTGTCGACTTTTGTTAAAGGAAGGGGAATACCACAATGTTACCTTCAATGCATATCACTAACCATGTAACTTCAGGTACCGTGCTAAGAAAGACGGCGTATGCAGAGTCACCTTGAATGAAACTGATTCTGTAGCAGTATGCTGACGGTTTATTTTCAGGCTGTATTCCTTGGCCTCAAACACCCCTGGGATCATTAAATGATATTTGTTGGGTTTAGATAGGCTTTTTTTTTTTTTTTTTTTTTTTTTTTTTTCTGTCTGACAATTTAATTAAGATGTATTTTCGACGGTTGGACTTTTCAAATGGCGTTAGAAAATCACCGGTTCATAAATATGCATCTGGTGCTAGCGTAGAGTATTGTGTGGTGCATTTCGGTGGTTTGCTTTGCCTTTACTCAAGGTAGACTTTTTTTTTTTTTTTTTTAAGAGATCTACCGCATCGTACAGGTATAGGGAGAACAGCGTTATAGCTATTGTTGCGTTTCTAACAGTATCAAAAATAAAAATTGTTGTGGGAGTGGGTTATGGGCGGTGATTCAAATTTTTTACCTTCCACCGTCAACTCAACATAGCAGCATAATAGGCACGCTTTGGTGATCAAGAGGTTTCCATTGGCCCACCCTTGAAAATTCACATCTTTACTGTTTCGTACCATTTTACTCGTACCATTTTTGTTTGTTCGATTGGCATCAAGTAACATACCCGATACAGCTCCTTAGCTTTCGGTGATTTTTAATCCACGGTATCTTCAAGTCAGCTCTACATGCCCCATTCTATGAGATGATAAATGATAGCCTAATCTCCCCAGGTTTATTTTGCAGTGATTTCTGGGTAATAAAATCATTACCATTACGAGCTATTGATAAGGTGGTCCAAAACCCGGAAGTTTGCCCGGGAGTAAAACTTAAATTAGTATATTCGTTATATATGGTTTGTGATGGCTATACTTAATTGTCCTAATGGAGGTCTGAAACTGCCATTACACCACGAAACGGGCACCCTAGACTCTCTATTAAACGATAAGCCATGAAGGGATGTAGTCTATTACGTCATGACTGCCAAGTAGGCTCCTTACATAAGATTAAGTAGGGGCTAATTGTCATAAAGCTACTGTAAAAGTATATGTCTAAGGGATAGGGGGAAGGGAGGTGGGGGGTTAGGAAGGGGGGGGAGAAGAGAGAGAGAGAGAGAGATTTCTATTTATTTGTTTAAGGGTACAAAGCTCACCACCCTTACCAGGTATATTGCAAAATACTATAGTAAATCCAAATGATCTGAAACCTGTCATAACCTCCTAAAGTCTTAATATGCTACCTCTATCTAGCTTACTGACACTGAAGATTACCTACCTGAAGGAAACTTGGTATAGAGAAAGAATTAGAAGACTGGAAAACACAAGATAATATCAAGACAAGAATATGATCATAAGTTAAAGCAAATACCTAAAGGTATAAAGAGCTAGCTAAAGCAAGTCTTTATAATAAGTATAGCTATTATGGGAACCTCTCCATAAGTTCCATGTACTATTTAGCTATCCCACCTAACATCTTAAATCACCTAGGAGATATTAGCTAAAGATTATATAACTCACCTATAAGGTAATTCTTATTGTTATATATAGTGTACCAATCTCTATCTGAGATCTGACTTGAGAGTTATTACTCCTTAAGGTATATTACCTAAGAGATAAAGGCTAAGGATCAGATAACTAGCTTACTAGGCAATCTACATTATCATATACTATGTACCAATCTTTATCTAAGATCCAATTAAAGTGGGCTTTGTTAAGCCTATATTCTTAGAGATAAATATATTACTAAGGTAGGCTTTGTTAAGTCTATAGTATTAGAGACAAAGATACTACTAAGGTAGGCTTTACTAAGCCTATAGTATTAGAGATAAAGATACTACTAAGGTAGGCTTTGTTAGATATATAGGATTGGAGATGAATATACTACAAAGGTATGCTTTGTTAAGCCTATGGTATTGGAGATAAAGATACTACTAAGGTAGCTTTTGTTAAGCCTATAGTATTAGAGATAAAGATCCTACTAAGGTAGGCTTTATTAAGTGTATGGTATTGGAGACAAAGATAATGCTGAGGTAGGCTTCATTAAACC
This sequence comes from Phymatotrichopsis omnivora, assembly GCA_016880775.1. NCBI lineage: Eukaryota > Fungi > Ascomycota > Pezizomycetes > Pezizales > Rhizinaceae > Phymatotrichopsis > Phymatotrichopsis omnivora. Next base: position 22,448 of record JABYPW010000461.1, on the reverse strand, counting down.
TATAGGATTAGAGACAAATATAATGCTAAGGTGGGCTTTATTAAGCCTATAGTATTAGAGATAAAGATACTACTAAGGTAAGCTTTATTAAGCCTATAGTATTAGAGATAAATATACTAGTAAGGTAGGCTTTATTAAGCCTATAGTATCAGAGATAAAGATACCACTGAAATAGCCTTTATTAAGGACATGGTATTAGAGATGAAGAGTCTACTAAGGTAGGCTTTATTGAGCCTATAGTATTATATATAAACCTACTGCTAAGGTAGGCTTTATTAAGCCCATAGTATTAGAGATGAAGATACTACCAAGGTAGGCTTTATTAAACCTACAGCATCAGAGACAATGATACTACTAAGGTGGGCTTTGTTAAGCCTATAGTATTAGATATAAATATACTACTAAGGAGGGCTTTATTAAGCCCATGGTAGTAGAGATAGAGATACTACTAAGGTAGGCTTTATTAAGCCTATAGTATTGCAGATGAATATACCTCTACAGTAGGCTTCATTAAGCTTTCAGTATTAGAGATAAAGATACTGCTAAGGTGGGCTTAGTTAAGCCCTCTATATCCTCTTCCCCATTCATCCTTGAATATACCAAAGTATGTATTAGGTTATATAATAAATAGCATTGCTCAAACCTTATAGAAATACTTTTATACAATTATCTCTTTTTGTTTTCTTCTAAGGTAGTAAGATTATACTGAACACTAATTGTATACTTAGTAAAGATCACCTTAGATTATTATAGGTTTAACCTTATATTCGATCTTTGATAATACTTACATACTACCCCTATAGCTGATCATGTCATAACTATTAGGTTAACTTTAAACAGGCTTTGCCAAAGTGTATATTATACTATCCTATACTATACTAACTTATATAAGCCTTATATAATTATCAGGTATAGCTATTTTATAGTTTAAGTAATGCTCCTATAAAGTCAGTGTTTGTAACAATAGTAGTAAAGGGGAGAAAATTGCCTACTGTAGCTACTATACAACAATAATAATATCAATAGATAGCTAGTATCCTACCACTACCCATATACTAACCATCTTATATTTATAACACTCAACTACTCTAGGAATAATAAGGTGTTTGTAAATTTTATGCAATAGCAGTCTAAAAACCTAAACTAATTAATTTCTATATAGTACCTGTACCTGTACAAAGGATAACTAATAAGAGGTAAAGGATATGAGATAATTGAAATAAGTGCATATAGAGAAAGAGGAATAGTGATTGATTAGTATAGTAGTATATAGTAAGATATAGATTTTAAAGCATTTTTCCTTTTCATTTGTTCTAAATATCTCAAGTCCTAATATTATTAGTTTACATTTTATTTCTAAGAAGATAGGCTTTTCTTTTTTATTTATAACTATTTATAAATATAACTAGTACTATATTAATTTGATTACTAACTATCATAACCTATTCCAGAGTAGGATAAGGATAGTATTATATTAGGAGATTTCAACACCTATTACCCTATATTGAGCCTACTCAGGAACTATACAAGCTAGGAAATACATAGAGGAGATATAATAGATCACCATATATAGAATATATATGACTTAGTAAGAAGACCTTAGGTATATATCATAAGTATTACTGAGTAAATTCAGATATCGTAACTCTTGACAGCTCAATTGAAAGGATATTCTTCCTACAAGTTTAGGGCAAGGACTTCTGGTATAGTAGAGAGAAAAGACAAATATATTCTTAAGGCTGGAAGGTAGACTTAAAGGATCTACAATGGTAAATTAGAGAAGCTATATGCTAAGAGGAAAGAAGAAGAAGAAACTAAACAAGAAAAAGAGGGGGGGTAATTTATTTTCATTCTTATGACCTGAAAGGGGTCATCTAACAAATATCTTCTTATAGGTAGTCAAAGCTATAGAGTACTAAGAATACATCTCCTCTGAAAAAAAATAGAAAATTAGTGAAAAGGAAACTAATATAAATAAAAATGAGTCTATAAAGTCATATCCAAATTAGTAAATAGCAGGGCAATATCCTCCATAAGAAAATCAGAACAATCAGAGAAATGTTATGAGGGACTAAGGAAAGAAGAAGAGGGCATAGCTGATATATTAACTAGAGCTATACCCATAAGAGGTTTCTAATCCTAAAATAATTTAAATAGCCCATATGTTAAATATATACTAGGTAGGGAAAGGGATAGGGTATATGATGGGGGTCTACTTAGCATAGAGTGAACCAGTATAGCTACTTAGTACTTGTACAGATAGGATTAGCTAGGCAACCTAGTCCTAGTTTTGGTAATGTAGTTGGCTATTTGTCTTGTATCTTCCTCTGACTAGAATATACTTTCTAGTTTATAGGGTTAAGGTATATACTTCTCCCTTTCTTCTATTCTAGTAGGGTACTCGAGGATAGTGTATTACATAGTCTTATAGTACTAGTTACATCAGGTATATAGGTAGTTATTTAGGCCCCATGGTCTGCTAGCAGAGAGGTGAGATTTTTGGGATTGCATTTAGAAGATTCTGCTAGTGATTTCTATACTAAGATAGAATATTTGATTTTCTTGGAGCAATATTTCTTCTAGGTCTTTTGACTTATCTACTATAATCTGCTTCCACTGTTATATTATTTAGTTATTGATTTATTCCTGGACTTCTTCTATAATGTATAGTAATAGCCCAACATCTTCCTTATACACTATCCTATATACATGATTTCTAGTTTGGAGGTATAGGATGATACATCTCATAGCTTTATCTAGGTACGGTAGTGGAGAGCTTCCTGCTTTGTAGATATTTGGAGTATTCTAATATTGAATGTACATAGCTGTTAGCCTGTTACCTAAAGTAGAACATTTTAGTTTAGTATAGTAGGTGTCTAAGTATTACCTCTTTACTGCTATTTAGTATATACTAGGGAGTGCTAAGACTATTAGGTGTTCTAGTTTAGTGATAAGAGATCCTTAGAGTGTACTTGTCTCTAAGGTATGTAATCTATACTTCTGGTATGGGTATCTTAGCCTAGGCTAAGACTTGGTACATGTTATTGTTCTGGTAGTATCCTATTATCTAGAGAGCTATTTTGAGGAACTGGGATATGAGTATTTGTCCTGACTTAGCATATAGGTCAAAGACTATAGTGCTAGAGGTCATATATAGTATAAGCATTATAGTAGATGAAGGTATATCCTAATGCTCCTATGTATGTGACTATATCTTTACCCTTAATTGAGTGTATACACCCTGTCCATATAATAGTGACTAATAGGAAATCAAAATCCTATAAAATCAGCATTACTATAACTATACTTATTTGGTTATATGGGATAAGACCTTTGTGGGTTGTGGTATCATATTTGAGGATATTGAAGTACTTAGTTACCTAGGCTATGTATACTTAATAGTGTCTATATGGGGGGTCCTTTTTACTGATGTGAAATATCCTACATATTGTAGGAGTCTAACCAGTATGATCTAGGTTCTATCAATATTTATAGGTTAGAATCCATGGTCTAGTAGTGTATCTGCCAGTGTATGATGTCTATTTTTGGTAGGGAAAACTTGAGTTTGTAGGCCCAAGATCTAATAGGTTTTATTATCTTGAAGGGGCTAGCAAACTTAGTGTCTAACTTACGGGAAGGTTAGGAGGGGGTTATATCATCACGCTTTAGGAGGATGCAGTCACTGGGCTGAAGGGCTAGGAAGGGATAGTGAGACTTGTCATACCATGTAACTATATTTTGCTGAGTGGTACAAAGACATTAGTGGATTGTAGTCTATTCTTGAGTAAGAGCCTCACTTCCCTGATAGGCAGTGACTGTCTGGACTATGTCAAGCAAAGGATGATATCCAAAATTAGCAAAGAAAGAGGACACATAGGAAGAGGATAACTTAGCATTGTTATATGCAAACTCTACTAAGATGAGAATGAAGACCCAATTCGATTGCTAGAAGTTGACATAGGTATGCAGATAAGCTTCTAGGACCTGGTTAAGCTATTCAGTTTGTCTATCTATCTAGTAGTGAGCAGCAGTACTCTTTGACAACTTGACTGTAAGATTATACATTACATAACTATAAAACACTATGAACTTATAGTCACAGTCTAAAATTATGTTTGTCAGAAAGCTATGGTGTTTCTAAATCTTATGAACAAAGATATTGGCTAGGTACCTGGAGTTGACATTAGGGCTGAGAGGTATAAAGTGAGCTATTTTGGAGAAATGATCAACTATCACCTACACTTAGGTAAAGCCATCAGAAGGAGGGAGGTCCATCATAAAGTCCATGGAGATCTATTCCTATAGCCTATAGGATATCTACAATGGAAGTAGCTACCCATAGGCCTTATGTTGGTGGGCTTTATTCCATTAGCACTGGTTATATGCAGAGATATACTCAGCTATATCCTAGCTTTGATATAGCTAGTAGAAGTCTCTGTCTATAAGATTAAAGGTCTTATCTTGGCCTAAGTAGCCTACTATGGGGTAATCATGCCTGCACTTGAGAACCTCAGTATAGAGAGAAGAGGGAATATACCACAAACTATTATATATTGGAAGGCCATCATAAACCGAGTAAGGTTCCTATAGTGAGCTAAGAATGCATTAGTATTCAGGGTTAACAGTAACAGCTTCTCTCAAGGCTTAGTAAAAGGAAGGATTGAGCAAGGTATGTAACTTCTCAATCATAGCAATATACTATCCTTTCTTGAGAAAAAGAAGACTGAGCTTAGGTACCCTCTCTATAGGGATATGGTCCCTACATCTACTCAAGGCATTAGCTGCATTATTAGACTTACCTAGCTGATACACTATCTGGAAATCGATAGTGCCCAATTTCTCCATCTACCAGGCCTATCTCATTGAGAAGAGGTAAGTGGTTGTATAGTACTCCAGGTTCTTATAGTCTATTACCACCAGTACTAGATGAGCTATTCCCTCACACCAATATTGCCACTGTATATAGAAAAAGGAATAGACATTGTAAAATATAGTAGGAGTTGGCCAATCTTGGATAGCTTGAATCCTATCCTCAGAAATGCTAATACCATTATTGGAGTTGATGAATGTAAGGAATTCGACCTTGTAGATTACCTAGATATATTTAGCTAGCTTGAGTACTAGTTTAGGACAATCTAAACAACTGAGAACTTTATAGATGAGTCGGTCATGTTCTTCCTTGATGGTAGCATAGATCAGGATATCATCCTAGTAGATAAGGATACCCAGATCAAGGAGGTCACAGAAGATCGTCTTCATCATTTCCTGGAAGACAGCAGGGGCATTGCAGAGACCAAATAGTATCAACAAGTATTTGTACTGGCTATAACGAGTGTGAAAAGATGTTTTCTACTTACCACCCTCAGCAATGCAGATAAGATTATAGCTATTCTTGAGATCCAGCTTAGTAAACTATTTGAAATTACTGATTTGGTCTCTAAGTTCACCTATAAGCGGGAGGGGATAGCATTTTTGAATAACAATTTTGTTTAAACCCTAGTAGTTGATGTAATAGTGGAGGGAACCATCAACCTTCTTCACAAACAGGATGGGAGTACCTGTAGGAGACTTGGAGGGCCTAATCTTACCCTCATTAATCATCTGATCAAGGTACTTATACAGGGCCTAGAGCTCAGTCTCTAAGAGATAGTAAAGCGGGCCCCAGCAAGGAGTCATCCTATCTTTTAAATCAATTTTACAATCCTATTCTAGATGGGGAGGGTGTAAAGAGGCTAAATATTCAGAGAATACAGCAGGATAGATTTGTTCCTACCTATTACCTTCAGAAGTTAAGGAGATGGGAGACTGCAAGAAGAGTTCAGTGAATTTACTAACTGGAGCTCTGGTCATTGCAGTGTACTAATGATAGATACTCTTTTTTTAGCTAGAGTATCTACCCACCTAAGTAGCCCACTACTGATAGCTTTGGTATTGCTGTAGAAGTTATCATCCTGCAACAATTTAAATGCTAAGGCCATCTGGATTAAAGGTGTCATGAGATAGCTCTTACATTTAGAGGAGGGAAATCCTATGAGAATATCCCAGTCATAATTAACCTATGGTTCGTGATCTTCCAACCACTTTACAGGAAGATAAATGTTCACATTTGGAGGTATGGGACCAATGTTAAAGTCAATAAGTTTATGATAGTTGAGGACCTGTATTTATAGCTTATGAGAATAGCACTACTCCTGCCTGTAGGAACTATTGTAGGTGAAGACATTGATCACCTATGACTGCTTCTTCTTAGGGATAGGGAGCTTATCTGAAATCATAGTGCTAGTAGCTCTATTGTTTAACTTAGCTGTAGCTGTAATTGCATGTACTTAGGGACCCTCGATCGAGTGGATTTTCTAGCAAAGAGTTACTAGAACCATGATGTACCTACCTAAGGCAGGGCCTTCTTTAGAGGAAATAATAGTTGATATAGTAGTAGCAGCGAATATGTTCCCTGATCTCTCCTAGGAAACTTCTGGCTAGAGCTTACTATATAACTAATCTGCAAGGAGGTTTGAAAATACAGGAGTTGGAAAAGCAGTAGCAAGGAAACTGAATATAGGGGCTGCAGATATCTTCTACTGCTTAGAGGAGCAGGAGTTACTATCATCATCTACCTTCCTTTTGGTAGATGAGGTAATCTTAATAGCAGAGATGGTAAACTTCCTTATAGAATAAGAGTCCTTAATATTATAGTGTTTAGACAGGTAGTGAAGATAGGCTCTGTCCTTCTTGGCCTACTCCTTCTCTTCCTTAGTAAGTTGAGGAAGCTTCCCTTTATCCTAGGAAGTAGACCCTAAGGGATATTTGTCCTACATCTTTTTAGGCTTAGAAGGACAGATAGGGTAGAGGTCTACTTGGTTGAATATCCCTTCTAGGACTCCTGGATAGCCACTTAGGCATCCTCTATTGCCAAGGCTACTAGGACTACATGAGAAAACCACTCTATAGCTGGAGTGTCATGCTAGGTCTAGGTAGCTATAGCTAGGTGGAGATATTCCTTGAGACCCCTGTCTACCTAAAACTTGAAGGCCTTCTAGTTATATAGTGCAACCTAGTTGAGTACTTCCATACAGGTGAGGTAAAAGAGGATCCCCTTAGTTTGCTTGGTATTAATGATCTCTCTTATAGCCTAGGGTTTGGTGGTATAGGCTCTGAAGTATATTTTCATTACTTTAGGGAAGTCCTCCTAAATGGTGGTCAGCAGGGTCCTCTGCTGAGCATTGGCTGTCCACCTGACTGCCACTATACCTGTTATGTACATCAAGGTAAATCTGGTCTTGATCAAGTCATATGGGAAGGTATAGGCTTAGAGGGTAAAGTAGGTCTTGTAATGGCTGATAAACTTTCTTATGTCCTCAGCCTTCCCTAAGAGCTTCTCAGGTTCAGCAAGCTTGGGACCCTTGAAAGAGGCTGGGACCATGGGAGTAGGAGCCAGGGTTGATAGGTTAGAGGGAGGTGCTAGTAGGGTAGTTTACTAGAGTACCTCCTACATAATCTAGATAATATCATTCTCCTGAAGGGGACGAGGAGAGGTTTCATAGGGAGGAGGTATAAAGGAGGCAAAAGAGGTGGTGCCCCTTCCCCTAGATAGTCCCACAAAGGTAGAATCGGAAGGACCTAGAGGAGGAGGAGTAGGGGAGATAGGATAGGAGGGAGGATAAAAGGATAGGATAACCTATCATAGCTGTAGAGGAGGGATAGATATATAGGTAGCCTAATTATCAAGATCAATGACCTCTCCCTATGCTTGTGATACTAGAGGGGAGACAATGGACCTATAACTCTCCTTGTACTAGTAGTACATTTCCTTTCACATCTTAGCATTATCATTGGACTTCATGAGGTCCTCCTATAGCTTGGTCATGTCTTCCTTCCTTAAAGTAGACCTGGAGGAGAGAAACATATTCTCTACTCAGACCTTCAGAACCTGCTGTTATGCCTCTAATAGTCTAGCCTGGAGAGATACCTCAGTCTGCTCTAGTTCTTCTACTCTGGCTTTCAAAGCTGCTAGAGATACTATAAGATTAGCAATTTGTTCATTTTTGGAGGTAAGTAGGTATAGAGCCTAGTCTGCTAGCTGCTTATAGAGCTTATAGAGTTGCTGGTTGAGCCCACTAACTACCTACTGATGAGCATTATTGAGGGTAGTGGTGTAGTCAGTCTCCCTATAGGTAAAAGATACCCTCTCCTTCTGGATCTGTTCGATTGCCGAAAGGAGCAAATTTGTTATAGAATCGGGGAAGGCCATAGATGTTATGGGAACCTCTCTATGAGTTCCACATACCAGTCAGCTATCCTACCCAATATCTCAAATCAACTCGGAGACATGAGTTGAAGATCAGGTAACTTGTCCACAAGGCAATTCTCCTTGTTGTGTACAGTGTACCAATCTCTATCCGAGATCCAACATGAGAGTGATTACTTCTTGAGGTCCGTTACCTAAGAGATAAAGGCTGGGGATCAGGAACTTGCAAACTAGGCAACTCTCAATATCATGTACAGTGTACCAATCTCTATCTGAGATCTGACTTTGAGAATTGTAACTCCTCTAATACAAGTTCTCTGACCTCAGATGGATGAAGGAACCACTTATCTTAATAAACGATAGAAGTGGTTATATACCTATGAACCGCTACACCACCCTCTGGATCACCTGATCAACATCAATCAAACACCGTTCCCCTTCTTATATAACTGAGAAGTACATTCCGGTCTTTAGAAGACCGTTGACGTAACTCAGTCCTTCAATCCATCATCAAGATAACTAAGACAATAGGAAAGAGGCAAATCACTGCACAATAGGTACAGGTTTCCCTGCACTAGGCTGGTCACCCCCACCAGGGAGTGGTGACAGAGTTAATAAGCCTGGGTAAGACAACGAATATAATAAGTAGCCCATATTTTGCTTCGTTAAGTATGAGGATCAGTGATGCCGATGATAAACTTTATTGATCATAAGAAGGTCATCATAGAGGTAGCCTAAGTTAGGCCCATAGGGATAGAGACAAAGATACCGCTAAGGTAGGCTTAGGCAAGCCTACAGTATTGGAGACAAAGATAGTGCTAAGGTTGGCTTAGGCAAGCCTACGGTATCGGAGACCAAGATACCGCTGAGGTAGGCTTAGGGAAACCCACAGTATCGGAGACGAAGATACCGCTGAGGTAGGCTTAGGGAAGCCTACGGTATCGGAGATGAAGATACCACTGAGGTAGGCTTAGGGAAGCCCACTGTATCAGAGACGAAGATACCGCTGAGGTAGGCTTAGGGAAGCCTAGGTTATCGGAGACGAAGATACCGCTGAGGTAGGATTAGGGAAGCCCACGGTATCGGAGACAAAGATACCGCTGAGGTAGGCTTAGGGAAGCCCATGGTATCGGAGACGAAGATACCACTGAGGTAGGCTTAGGGAAGCCCACGGTATCAGAGACGAAGATACCGCTGAGGTCGGGTTATGCAAGCCTACGGTATCTCCTCAGGAGGGAGTGCTGAGGTAGGCTCCGTGAAGCCTCCTCTTATCATCCTCCTTAAATACACCAATATATGCATCCTATTAGATAAGGAATGACATTGTTCGAATCTTATAGAAGCACTTCATACAAGTGTCTCTTTTAGGTTCCTTATAAGGTGACACAATTATGCTGAACACTGATCATATACTTAGTAAAGATTACCTGTAATCATCATATGTTTAACCTGATATTCTATCTTCGATAAGAATTGTAAATTGCCTATGTAGCTAATCATGCCATAACTATTAGGTAAGCTTTAAACGAGTTCATCAAAGCCTCTATTATGCTATGCCATTCTATTTAAACTCATGTAAGCCTTATACGACCATCAGGTATAGCCCTTTTATAGTTCAGGTAATGCCACTATAAAATCAGTGTTTATAACAATAGATATCTTCAGGAGGGGCTTGTTGATGTTCTGGTAAAGGACAATGGTGGCATAACTTTTAAGGCCACATTATCCCTCTACTTCTAGAAGTCCTCCTCTATATTTTAGAGGGCCTATTTAAAGGGCTCTTCCCCCAGGAATGTCCTTGCCTAGTGAAGGGCTTATACAGTGGTGATATAATTGTCAACTACCACCTTCTAGTACTTGTTAGCATGGGCCAACTCCATAGGCTTAAGGTTGATGGTAGCCTCCTTATGTATAGACACATTAGAGGTAGAGGATCTTGTGGTCAAAACTATTCAGGCTAAGGGGTTGGTAATCTGAGTGCCTATAATAAGGATGAGAGAGGATACATTAGGCATTGGAACATCAGAAGAATAGGGAGCCATCTTCTTTATAGAATATAGTGTGACAGATCACCCTATATAACACATATAAGTCTTGGTAAATATACCTCAGGTATGATTCGCAAATATTACTGAGTGAACTCAGATATCTTAGCTAAATAAAAGCTCAACTAAAAAGATATCTTTCCTATAAGTGTAGGGCAGACTTCTTGAGAGAAGAGAGGAGAATAAATATATTCTTTAAGGCTTACAGATAACTTAAAGGCTTTTATAATAGTGATTGCAGAGAAGATAAGGTAGCTATATACTAAAGAAGGAAGGAAGGAAAAGATAAGAAGACAGAAGAGATACATACTTGAATACACTTCCTTTACCTGAGATGATAAAGAGATGACTAATGAAATAGAAACTCTAAGAACTATTTTACAGTCTAGACTATCCTTTAATTCATAATTGCTGAAATATATAGAAGAGTCTGGAAAGGACAGGACATGATTAGTACTTGATTTGACTATGATCACCTAACACTTACATGGGCCTCACTCCCATTTATTGCTAGTCTATTGTGATATAAGTCTGATCACCTGATCATCACCTCATAGTTGACTAGGCAAATATTACATCATATTGACAGTTAATCATATAGTAACTATAGGGATAACTTCCTACACCTAGCTATGGCTAATACCAAAGCTACACTATGCCATACCACACTATGACATTATATAATAGAGGATAATCTCTAGAGCACTTAATACAATGATAAAGGAATAGAGATAGTATAATCACATTTATACGTTCTAAGCATAACCTCCATTAGAGCGTATCATCTAAAGTGACTGCTACCGGTGTTCATAATAACTAGCCTACTCTAAAATCGGTCATATATGTTAGATCATTCCTTGGTTTCACTAACTTTTATCTAGTCTTCATCAAAAACTTCTCACAACTGGTATGTATCTCCTCTCATATATCTTACCAAGAATAACACACTATAGAAGTATGGAAAAACTCATGAACATTCCTTTTCTTAGCTTAAGCAAAGCTTCACCTCTATACCTATTCTCTCTCATTATGACTCCAGCATTCCTCTCCTAGCAGAAACTGATGTGAGTGATTTTGATATTAGTAGAGTCCTCTCTTATCAGTTCCTAAATAGATATTATATTCCTTAAGTAACTTTGATGCTAAAGAACTAGGGTATTATACTCAACTAAGAGCATATTATATAGGTTTAGTAGGTCATACTTTTCGATTAAGCGTGGTTATATTTGCTCCTTTTTAGGTCTAAGTGTGATATCCTAAGCATATTCAAGGTATGTAGATAGATATGGCAATAGGCTAAGGAGTCTGTAGACTAGCTTAAGCTGTCCTCAGGTTAAACCATTGATTACCTTCCTCAGAACTACTAGGGTACTTACAGCTTAAAAGGAATTCTGCCTTTGCTAGCCTTCATTGATACTTAAGTAGACCCCTTAGAGACAAGTCCTAGTTGTCTCCACCACTATCGCACTTATTAGTACCTACTACTACTTAGCGCTTTGATCTAGGGTAATGGAAAAGGGATACCAGTAATGTATTAACTAGGCTCTCACTTCCTTACCTACTTAGTTCCTAAATAGCTCCTTCTATCCTATTACCTAGTTCTCTAGAAATATGTATCTACTGGAGAAGAACTACAAAATCTATAACAAGGAAATGCTAGTAGTCTATACTTATATTTATAAGGAATAGAGGCACTAGTGTGAAGGTTCCTTACATCCTGTCTTGGTACTGATACACTACAAGAACTTATAGTACTTTACCACAACTAGGATCTTATTGTGTAGGAAGATAATGTGGATGGAGAAATTGGGGACAATTGACTATAAAATTATGTATAGACTAGGAACCAAGAATACTAAGGCTAATACACTATTATGATGTAAGGACTATATCCCTATAGAAAGGGTACTAGAGTATGAACTCCTTTTGCTAAAACTAGCATAGTACTTAGCAGTAGATGAAAGAGTTACCTTAGCAATACACCCTGATTTTATAGAGGATATATATCATGCTCTAGTCTCTGACCCTGAAACTTAGGACCTTGTCAATAAGCTTCTAGAAGGCTATGAAATTCTAGATAGAATGCTCACCTATAATAACTTGTAGTTAGTAGCCCCTAACCTCTATACTTCAGTTCTAAATACTAGGCATGAGTATGCAATGGCTAGATATATAGGCAGAGATAAGATTTACCAATTTGTTATAAGAGACTTTTACTAGATGTCACTATGTAAAGACATAACTGAATATATTACTATATGCCATCAATGTCAAATAAATAATGTATGCAGATACAAGGCTTATAGTCAGCTCCTACCTATTGAGATATCTCACCAGCTATAGGAAAGCATCTCTATAGACTTTATTACTGAACTTCCTCCCTCTACAGTCTACTCCTACATATAGGTTATAGCAGACCAGTTCTCAAAAATGGCTCATTTCATCCCCCTTAGCATCAATATTCCCTTAAAGGACCTAGCCAATAACTTTATCTCTACTATCTGGAAAAACTATGGACTCCCTACTAGCATTATCTTAGATAGGGACTATAAATTTCATGTGTACTATAAGGAGGCTATGGCTGCCCTAGGAGTCAAAATTTCTCACTCCATCGTAGCTCATTTATAAGCTAATGGACAGATAGAAAGGCTTAACTAAATCCTCTAGGCATACCTTATGAATTATATCACCTATAACTAAAATAACTAGGCACCACTCATAATGCTAGGGAAGTTTGCCTATAATAACTTGGTATCCTTATCAACTATACAAACCCTATTTTTTTACAACTATAGTTATTACCTATCCCTAGATAGTGTTTCCACCATCAAGTACTATAAAGGATCCTAGGAACTTGAATAAGACTAGAAGGTTCTACATCAGTAGCTCTTAACAGTTCAATAAAGGATGGTAAAGTGGTATGACTTAAGATATAAACCCTTCCTAGACCTTAACCCTAGATCCTTGGTACTTCTCAAAAAGGATAACCTCTCCAACCTTAGATTATCCCAGCAACTCAATGCCAAATTTGCTAGCCCCTTCTAGATCATCTTGAAGGTTGGGGACCAAGTATACAAGTTAAATTTACCTTTCATATAGAAGATACAGCTAGTCTTCTATGTCTTATAACTTGAACTGTACACATAGTTGGCAAAGTATTATAGGGTATAACCATATACCCCTGAGCTACATGATAGAGAAGAGGCCTACTTCCTGAAGGAAATTGCAAAATGTGCTTCAATAGGTAATAAAAATGGATAGAATACTATATACTCTAGGAAGGTTATTTATATAACCAAAGGACATGGGAACTACTGGAAAACCTTCTTATAAATAAGGAACAAATTGATACACTAGTCCAATTCTAACTTAATAACCTAAATACTGATGATAATGCTAAGAGACCAGAGGAGGATAGGTTGAGATAAAAGTAGAGAAGGATATAATTAGTTAATTCCCCTTATCCTTTATACTATAAGTAGGAACTATCTATATCAGATAGGAACCCTGCTTAGTATAGGCTAAGTTGAAGCACTTGCAGTATTAGGGATTCTCTAACTTTCCTTTAAGAACCTTTATTCAGTATCAGAATAATAATGCCTGAGAAATGCAACAAGCTAACAACCTTATATATATGAGGGTATACATATTTATGAAGGGTATAGTGTTATAGCCTATGTACTAGGGACATGTATGATAATAGGTTTTGTTAGATAAGTAACTTCAGTAAGTATTCCTATTCATGGTTAAGCAGATATTATCTATCAAGTATAGGATCTAGCCTCTAAAGAACTAGAACTTATCACCTCTATTATATTATCTAAGATCTGACTAATATGGTAAATGCTAGTATAGGTCCTAATACATGATTAGATGAACTCAGGTAACTTGTATTATATAGTCAATTATGATGGTATAACCTATGGGCTAATTGAGCTGTATCGTATAATGATATTCTTATATAAGATCAGTAATCTATACTCTTAACATTGCTACCATTACCATGGGCAGAGTCTGATCTTCTTTACCTTTTATTTTGATTTTTTCCTTTAGCTAAAAAGGTTCAGGCAGGTTAGGGAGGATGCTTTCTTCTATTCTCCTTCTTCTACTTTATTTCTCCTGTTTCGTCTTTACTTCATAAGAGTCCAGTAGCTAGTTGTTGTAAGGTTTACTTTGCTATAGATGGTGGATGGGAAGGCTATTTTGCAGGACCATTTATGGTACATTTTCACTGTACTGGTACGACATTGTGTACTTGTTTTTGACCAGGTTTCCTTTGTTTTTCTTTAGGTTGTTCGGTGGACTGGGGGAGTGGGTAATACGCCATAGTTGTGACGGATCACCCTATATAGTTCGTATATGACTCGGTAAAGATACCTCAGGTACGCTTCGCAAATGCTACTGAGTAAACTCAGATATCTCGGCTAAACGAAAGCTCAACTGGAAGATATCGTTCCTACGACGAACAGGGTAGACTTCAAGTGTTGAAGGCAAGAAAAGACGAATATATTCTTTAAGGCTCGAAGATAACTCAAGGCTCGTACAATGGTACTCGCAGAAAAGACAAGGTAGCTATGTGCTAAAGAAGGAAGGAAGGAAAAGACAGAAGACAAGAACAACTGCGCGCTTATATATCCATCCTTCACCCGAGCTGACAAAGAGATGATAAAGGAAATAGAAACACAAAGAACTAAGACCCGTTCTAGACCATCTCCTGATTCCTAATCGCTGAAACCTGCAGAAGAGTCCAGAATGGACAGGACGTGATTAGTACTCGATTTGACTATGATCGCCTACCACACTCTCGGGCCTCACTCCCGATTTGTGATAGTCTCTCGCGATACGAGTCCGATCGCCTGATCATGACCTCATGGCTGACTAGGCCAATGTCGTGTCATGCCGACAGCCGATTACGTGCCCGTGGGGCTGACTTCCCGCGCTTAGTTAAGGCTAATGGCAAAGCCACACCATGCCACATCACACCACAAGGTCATGTGACAGGGGATCGTCTCCAGAGCGCTTAACACAATGGTGAAGGGTAGAGATGGCATACTCATATGTTGACAATCTAAGCGTAACCTCCATCATAGCGCATCGTATAGGTACCTTGACGCTGACCACTACCGGTGTTCATAACACTACGCCCCTTCTAAGGCGCATGGTCCCCATGCGCATAGGAGTTAGCTTTATGTCGATTCTCCTTCCCCTCTGAGAGCAACTGAGGTGGAAGGACGGATTCCTGCAGCCCGTAGGGGGAGGTCATCCCAACTTAATAGAGCTTAAAGAGGACTCAGGACCATGCAATGGATACGATGGTGTCGCCCCGCTGCATTAAAGGGAACCCAACGTCGGAGGAAGGAGCAATTATACATACCTCAATTCCTCCGTCTTCGCTTGCGTGGTGGAGCCTCCTCTGACTCAGTGGCTTGGCGTTCTGCCTCCAGATAGGCCTGTCGAAAGGTCAAGAGAGCATCGATGGGTTCGCCGTTAACTAGCAGTGACTCCAAGGGTTCCCAGCTCCCCTCATCCTGAGGATATCCTTCCCACAACACAAAGTATTCCACCCACTTGGTTTTCCAGTTGTTTCAGACTTTAGCGATTTCTGAAACGAAGAAGTAGTTTTCACCTTCCTCAATCTCAGGGGCAGGAGGCGGGTGGACAGGGAACCGGTTCGAAACATAGTAGGGTTCCAGCTTGGATACGTGGAAAACAGGGTGGATCTTCCAAGAGAAGGGAAGTTTGAGTTTGTAGGCCCGAGGCCCTATGGGTTTGATTACCTCGAAGGGACCTGCAAACTTTGCGTCTAACTTGCGGGAAGGTCGGGAGGGGGTGATATCATCGCGCTTAAGTAGGACGCGGTCTCCAGGCTTGAGTTCGGGGAAAGGAAGGTGAGATTTGTCGTACCACGCAACCATCTTTTTCTGAGGGTCGAAGAGGCGTTGCCTAATGGTGGTCCATTCCCTGGTGAGGGACTCACTTCCCCGGTAGGCGGAAATAGTTTAGACTGCGTCAAGCGAAGGATGATATCCGAAGTTGGCAAAGAAAGGGGACACCCCGGTGGAGGATGACTTGCCGTTGTTGCATGCGAATTCTGCTAGGGCAACAAAGAAAACCCAATCGGATTGCTCAATTTTGACATAAGCGCGGAGATAGGCTTCCAGGACTTGATTTAGGCATTCCGTTTGTCTGTCAGTTTGGGGGTGAGCAGCAGTGCTCTTTGACAACTTAACCCCGAGCTGATCCATAACATGACCCCAAAAGGATTCGAACTTGGGATCACGGTCGGAGACGATGTTGGCGGGAAGGCCATGATGTCTCCAGATCTCATGGACAAAAATGTTGGCCAAGTGCCTGGAGTCGACATTAGGGCCGAGAGGGATGAAGTGCGCCATCTTGGTAAACCGATCAACGATCACCCATACTTGGGTGAAGCCGTCAGAAGTAGGGAGGTCCATCACGAAGTCCATGGAGATCGATTCCCACGGCCTATAAGGAATCTCCAACGGAAGCAGTTGCCCATAGGCCTTGTGTCGGCGGGCTTTATTCCGTTGGCACTGGTCGCACACAGAGATATACTCAGCTATATCCTGCTGTCGATGTGGCCAGTAGAAGTCTCTGTCGATAAGATCAAAGGTCTTATCTCAGCCTAAGTGGCCTGCCGTGGGGTGATCATGCCTGGACTTGAGAACCTCAGTGCGAAGAGATGGGGGTACATACCACAAGCCATTCCACATCGGAAGGCCATCATGAACACTGTAGGGTTCCTGTGACAAGCTCAGAATGCGTTGGCATTCAGGGTCAGTAGCAACAGCTTCTCTCAAGGCTTGGTAAAAGGAAGGATTGAGCGAGGTATAACTTTTCTCAATCGCAGCAATGTACTGTCCTTTCTTGAGGAAGAGAAGACCGAGCTCCGGTGCCCCCTCTGTAGGGACGTGGTCCCCACATCTGCTCAAGGCATCAGCCGCGTCATTGGACTTACCTGGCCGATATACTACCTGGAAATCGATGGTGCCCAATTTCTCCATCCACCAGGCCTGTCTCCTGGAGAGGAGCTGAGTGGTTGTAAAGTACTCCAGGTTCTTGTGGTCCGTTATCACCAGCACTGGATGAGCCGTTCCCTCACACCAATGTCTCCATTGCATGTAAAGGCAGTCAAATACTGCAAGCATTTCCTTGTCATAGATCTCGTAATTCCGCTCCGCTGGTTTGAGTTTGCGAGAGTGGAAAGCCAATGGGCGAATGGAGCCATCAGGAAACCGGTGCGACAGCACGCCCCCAAGGGCAAAGTCACTGGCATCGGTTTCGGCTTGAAGGGGGGTTTGAGAATCGTGGTGGACAAGGATGGGTGCAGAGGTGAAGAGGGCCTTAAGGGTCTCAAAGGTAGATTGCTGCAGAGATCCCCAGGTCTAGGGCTGGTCTTGCTTGGTGAGGTTTGTCAGGGGCGTCGTGATCTTCGAAAATCCTTGGATGAAGACCCTGTAAAAGTTGGCGAGGCCCAGGAACGAACGGACGTCTCGAACCGTGGTGGGAGTTGGCCAGTCTCGGACGGCTTGAATCCTATCCTCTGAAATGCTAATGCCCTTGTCGGAGATGATGAACCCCAGGAATTCCACTTCATGGACCGCCCAGACACACTTGGCGGGCTTGAGTGCCAGCTTGTGCTTGTCAAGGCGCTTGAGTACTTCATGCACAAGGCGGTCGTGTTCTTCCTTGGTAGAGGCGTAGATCAAGATATCATTCTGATAGATGAGGACACCGAGATCTAGGAGGTCGCGAAAGATAGTGTTCATCATTTCTTGGAAGACAGCAGGGGCATTGCAGAGACCAAATGGCATCACCAAATACTCGTACTGGCCGTAACGAGTGCGAAAAGATGTTTTCCACTCATCACCCTCGGCAATGCGAATGAGGTTGTAGCCATTCTTGAGGTCAAGCTTGGTGAACCACTGAGCATTGCCAATCCGGTCTCGGAGTTCGCCCATAAGGGGCAGAGGATAGCGGTTTTGAATAACGATCTTATTCAAACCCCGGTAGTTGACGCAAAGGTGGAGGGAACCATCAGCCTTCTTCACAAACAGGATAGGAGTGCCTGCGGGAGACTTGGAAGGCCTTATCTTGCCCTCCTTGATCATACGATCAAGGTACTCACGCAGGGCCTGGAGCTCAGTCTCTGACAGACGGTAAAGCAGGCCCCAGGGAGGAGTCGTTCCTTCCTTCAAATTGATTTTGCAATCCCATTCCCGATGGGGAGGGAGCGAAGAGGCTAAGTGTTCGGAGAAGACAGCAGGATAGATCTGTTCCCACCTATCACCTTCAGAGGTCGAGGAGATGGAAGACCGCATGAAAAGCTCGGCGAAGTCGCTCACTGGAGCTCTGGTCATAGCGGCACACCAACGACGGACAACTCCTTCATTGACTGGGGTGTCCACCCACCCAAGCAGTCCACCACCGACAGCTTCGGAGTTGGCGTAGAAGTCGTCGTCCTTGATCAATTCAAATGCCGAGGCTATCTGGACTGAGGGCGTCACAAGATGGTTCTTGCATTTGGAGGAGGGGAATCCCACGAGAACAGCCTGGTCATAATCGACCTGTGGTTCATGATCTTAGAACCACTTGACAGGAAGATATATGTCCACATCTGGAGGCATAGGGCCAACGTCGAAATCAATGAGTTCGCTATGGTTGAGGACCTGCATCTGTAATTTCGGCGTGTAGTACCACTCTTGCCGGTAGGAACTATCGTAGGCGAAGACGTTGACCGCCTGGGACCGTTTCTTCTTAGGGACAGGTAGCCGATCTGAAATGTAAGCGCCGGTGGCTCCGTTGTCCAGCTTGGCTGTAGCTGTGATCACATGTACTTGGGGGCCCTCGACGGTGTGGGTTTTCCAGCGCAAAGTGACTGGAACCGTGACGCACCTGCCCTGGGCAGGGCCTTCTTTGGAGGAAATTATGGTTGACATGGTGGCGGTAGCGAATACGTTCCCTGATCTCTCCCGGGAAACTTGTGGCCGGAGCTCGCTATACGTCTTGTCTGCAAGGAGGTTGTTCCTAACAGTGGCAGTTGGAAACGCGGTGAGGGAAGAACTGATAACTTGTTGGGTGCAGTAAAGAGTGGTGGTCTGCTATACGGCCAGCGCATTTCGATCCGGTACGGATCCTCCTCAGGTAGAACTTGCAAAAGAAAAGGAAAACACAACCTCTAATCAACGCCTCTATGAAAAGAAGGAAAATAATACATGAGGGTATCATAACAGTCGTAAGGTATTAGGTCATAACACATTACTCATGGGTATCGTGAATTACATTAGCCTCAATGCTGGCAGGCCCACCCACCGAGAATGCGACAATGGTCGCAAACACCAGCTCCTTAGTAAAGAAAGCACAAAGGAAATTTCAAACAATGGTCTTAAAGGAAATTTCGTGCAACAAATTCAATGTCTCAAACCAACTGGGTCTTAAAGGAAACAAAGAACAAAGGAAAACGGGAGAGGTGGCGTGGGATGCCACAAAGGAGAGAGAGGGGCACTTACACCATGGGGATGTCATCCCCATCCTTCCAGTTGTCCAGGAGATCGACCACTCTAGCCGCAGAGGTCTTTTGCTGCTTCGAGGATGAGGAATTCCCATCATCGTCCACCTTGCGTTTAGTTGAGGTGGACGCAATCTTAACTGCGGAGATCGAGAATTTCCTCGTGGAGTAGCAGTCCTTAACACTATGGTGTTTGGACAAGCAGCGCAGACAGGCCTTGTTTTTCTTAGCCCACTCCTTCTCTTCCTCGGTGAGCTGAGGAAGCTTCCCCTTGTCCTGGGAAGAGGACCCGGAGGGATGTTTGTCCTGGGTCTTTTTCAGCTTGCTAGAGGAGGGCTGGGCCAGACTCTGCTTGGTCGTTTGTCCCTTGTGGGACTCCTGGATGGCCACCGGGGCATCCTCCATTGCCAGGCCCACTTGGACCACACGAGATAGCCACTCGGCTGCTGGGGTCTCGTGGGTGGTCTGGCCCGCCATCGCCAGACAGAGATCTTCCTTCAGGCCCCTCTCAACCCAAAACTTGAAAGACTCTTGGTCGCCTTGGACGACCTGATTGAGAGCCTGCATGTGGGTGAGGTAGGAGAGGATCCCCTTGGTTTGCTTAGCATTGATCATCTCCCTGATGGCTTGAGGCTTGGTGGCAAAGGCCCCGAAGTAGGTCTTCATGGCCTCCGTAAAGTCGTCCCAGATGGTGGTCTGCTGGGTCCAGCGGTGAGAGTTGGCTTGCCACCAGATTCGCGCCGTACCCGTCATGTACATGGATGCGAACCTGGTCTTGATCCAGTCGTGAGGGAAGGTGTGTGACTGGAGGGCAAAGTAGTTCTCGCACTGCTCAATGAACTTCCTTATGTCCTCAGCCTTCCCCGAGAACTTTTCCGGATCCGCTGGCTTGGGACCCTTGAACGAGGCAGACGGGACGGGAGGCGGGGCCGGGGTGCTGCGGTTGGAGGGAGGAGCTGGTGGGGCGGTTTGCCCAAGAACTTCCTGCATGATCCGCCTGACGTCACTCTTATTGAGTGGATGAGGAGAGGTCAGGCGGGGAGGTGGTACAAAGGAAGCGTAGGAGGTCTCCCTGTGCCTACAGGAAGGTCCTGCAATGGCAGAACGAGGCGTAGAGGGAGGAGGAGGAGTAGGGGAGATGGGTCGGGAAGGCAGCCTAAAGGAAGGCAGACCTATTCTGAGGCCTCTGGGCCTGGGAGGAGGAGCAGTGACGTGAGTTGCTCCGTCATCTATGTCTATGATCTCGTCCGGGTTTCTGGACACCGGAGGAGATATAATAGAGCCATAGTGCTCCTTGTACTGATAGTACAAGTCCTTCTATAGCTTAGCGTCGTCCGTGGCCTTCATTAGGTCTTCCCTAAGCTTGACCACATCTTCATTCCTCAAAACAGACCTAGCAGAGAGAGCTTTGTTTTCTGCTTTAAGGCGCAGAACCGCGTGTTCCGCCTCGTTAAGCCTGGCCTGGAGAGGAACCTCAGCCTGCTCTAGGACTTCTACTCTGGCCTTGGCTTCGGCCAGGTTCGCCGTCAGAGTAGCGATTTGCTCGTTTGGGGAGGCCAACAGATGCAGAGCCTGGTCTGCCAGTTGTTGCCGGAGATCTGACAATTTCTTGTTCAGATCCTGCACCACATCCTGATGAGCTTTATTCAGGGTGTTGGTGTAGTCAGCTTCCCGTTGAGCAAAGGAGTCCCTCTCCTTCTGTATCTGCTCGATAGCAGACAGGAGGAGACTCATCATTGAAGGGGGAAAAGCCACGGACAGCTTAGGGAGGGGCTTATTGATGTTGCGATGTAGGAGTATGGTGGCATAGAGGATAGACGCCACATCATCGCGTTGCTTCTGAAACTCCTCCTCAGTGTCTTGCAAGGCCCGTTTGAAGGGCTCTTCCCCGAGGAATTGCCGGGCCTGATGTAAGGCCTTGATCGTTTCGACATAGTTGTCGACAACGACCTTCTGATGTTTGTTGACATAGGTCAACTCGGCAGCGGTGAGGGTGATCGTGGCCTCCTCGTGCATGGAAACGTTGGAGGCCTTTGATCGGGTGGTCCGCACTGTGCGGGCTGAAGGATTGGTGAGCTGAGTGCCTACAACGTTTGCGAGGGAGGATGCATCTGGCATCGGAACGTCGGAAGAGGAAGAAGCCATCTTCTTTAAAGAATATAGTATGACGGATCACCCTATATGGTTCGTATATGACTCGGTAAAGATACCTCAGGCACGCTTCACAAACCCTACTGAGTAAACTCAGATATCTCGGCTAAACGAAAGCTCAACTGGAAGATATCGTTCCTATGACGAACAGGGTGGACTTCAAGTGTTGAAGGCGAGAAAAGATGAATATATTCTTTAAGGCTCGAAGATAACTCAAGGCTCGTACAATGGTACTCGTAGAGAAGACAAGGTAGCTATGTGCTAAAGAAGGAAGGAAGGAAAAGACAGAAGACAAGAACAACCGCGCGCTTATATATCCATCCTTCACCCGAGCTGACAAAGAGATGACAAAGGAAATAGAAACACAAAGAACTAAGACCCGTTCTAGACCATCTCCTGATTCCTAATCGCTGAAACCTGTAGAAGAGTCCGGAAAGGACAGGACGCGATTAGTACTCAATTTGACTATGATCGCCTA
>JABYPW010000460.1:0-25684 GCA_016880775.1 Phymatotrichopsis omnivora | reverse complement strand
AAAAAAAAAAAAAAAAAAAAAAGAAAAAGGGTAGAATATGGAAGGCCGAAGATGTTTTAGGTGTAGACGTTGTCAGAGGAGGTTAGAGAGAATTTTGCTGCTGGTCATTTTCCCCGCATATGCTTTTGTTGAGCTGTTCAGCCTGATTTAGTATTTATGCTAATCCATTTCAGTACTAGTGCTTACTCTGTATATAAGAATACCATACAAAATTTTGACAATATTCTTAGAATATTCTTACTCAGCGAATATTCTTATTTTCCATACAAAAATCGACGGGACCGTCAGGGGATATTCTTATAGTGCGAATATTCTTACTCGTAGAATTATTATAGAGAGAGTGTGCTGTAATATAGCCCTCTGGAGATTCGTTGTCCACAATCTGAAGATTGGCTTTTTAGGAGCTGGCAATATATAGACACTGCCTGGAAGTCCGTTGATACCGCAACCGTATAATGCTGTATCACAAGAAAGAAAATAATTTAATAATCTACTTCCAGCAAGCGATCCACAGCGTGGATGTCTTCGGATGTCATGCGCAGTTACCTAGTTTAAACTATGTGAAATGCCCAATGGTACCGCCGTGTGACCGTATCCCAGCACAAAATACATACGGATCCCGGTGCGAAATTCTCAAGCCCAATTTTGCTTGTCATAGTGTTGCAATGCGTGACTTCTACCCTAACCCTACTACTATCCTCCTAGTCTTAAATATTGAAAAAGAAAAGAAAAGGAGTAAAAATAAGTAAAAAAAATATAAGAAAAAACAAACAGGGGAGGAAAGGAATTTCGGATTCTCTACAGAATATTTTTCTCTAGATGTAGTGTGCGATTCATAGATGGTACATCCGAATCCCACTGGTTCGGAAAGATTTTTCCCTTCAACGATCAGCAACACCACTAATCACTTGGTACCTATGAAATATACAAAAGCTAGAAAAGACCCTGTGAGAAATGAGAAGGTAATCTCGATTATAGGTGTGAGATTAAATGCAAATGATTCCAGGCTAAAAAGAGTAGTCGATCGGGCAGCTGCTAAGAAAGTGTTGCTGAGAAAGAACTGCGCAGGTATAGTAAGTGAAATAGTGTATTCGCATTGTAAACAAAAACTAAATTCTTTTTTTTAAAAAAAAAAAAAAAAAGAAAAGGAAAAAGAAGAGAGAGAAAAAAAAAAAAAAAATTCACTATAAATTACTTGTTACCCTTAATATCTCGATTGATTGTCAGGGCATAACTCAAAATCCTGATTTGAATAAATTCAGCGGTTACGATCTGGGTTTATTTGCCAGGATCAAAGCAAGATATATTTCCTCTTGCGCACCATGGCAGAGGCTTCATAGTGTTTTTTGCTTTATTTTGCCCATGTTTCGTACTATTGGGGTAGCCAGTTCATTATATATTTTATAGGCTATGTAAGTTGCATAATCAATATAGAGAGATTTGCACCGTATTAATGACTAAGTATTGCCATTGGTAGAAATGCAGGAAGGACTTCCAGTAAAAGAATTTCAGCGGCGGAGGAGTAAAGAAAAACCTCAGAAAAAGTTACTTCATTAATCTATATGGCTTGACTTCCCACATTTTAGAGCCTATGAGCATAGTAAGCCTCTTTTGTGAGCAGCTAAGGGTGTGAGTAGCTGGGGTTCCAAACATAGCTTAGTACAATGTATATGAATAGACACTGTACCCCAAGAAAAAGTTCTCACTATTGCTGGGTGAGTGATATCTTATAAATCAGAACCCTCACCCTGATTTTTTTTTTTCTCTTTCCTCTTTCAATCATCACAATCAATTTCAGGGCTATTACTTTATTATACTTAGAATGGACTATGGCAGAGTGTATCAAAATATATGCGATAGGCCTTGACATTATGGACACATACATGCTAGACTATAGGTGTTCTATAAATTGTTATTGAATTCTTTATTTTATACATACTATATGCTATTCAAATAATTGAAAAGATGTAATGGAAAAATTAAATGAGAAATGAAAGTAATAACCATATATAAAAAGTGGAAGAATAAATCAAAAGAATAAAAGAAGAAATAACTATCCTGAGCTCTATATTTCGGTACTGTATAGTAATAATACATACAATAACTGACAAAATAGAAAGTAATGCCAAGTTAAAACCTAAGATATAAATTTTTCATATTTCCCATTTCATTTTCTTCCCCTTACTTGGACGATCTATGACTGTTTCTGCTATGGCCTGATCTCTTCCTAGGTCCTGCCATTCTATGACACTGCTCTGGCAGCTCTAGGGCATGTATTTAGGTATATACTTTAATTACATGCAATGATGATGTGTTTTAGCTTGGGTTTTCCTTTCTGGTTATTGCACCCTTTCGAAAACAAGCTAAGCGTTATTTGTAAAGCTTGCAACGAAAGGATTTTCGCTAAGCTCTAAAAGTAACCTGACTGAAAAGAGAAAAGAACAAGTAAAGCATCGCCATCCTTTTTTCAAGAGTGATGACAATAGCTGTTGCTTTCTTTCTCTTAACCGTACTTTAAGGATTCCTTAAGTTTTAGTTTTTTTTTGAAGCCAAAGGCTTTACTGCAATTGTTTACTTAATTTTCAACTATGAAAAAGTCCAAAAGTTATTTGTTAATAATTCATTTTCGATACTTAAAAACTAAATTTTGGTTTAAAATAGCTAATTTTTCTAATTGGGTTCATTTTTTAATTAGTAAGTTTTCTTGAAATGCTTGCAATTTTACTTCTTCACCTTCTTCTGAAACGATTTTTAAAGAAAACTAAGCCTAACCTTTTCTTTTACCTTTTTTGAACTTTTTTTCTAAAATATTACTTGCTTTTCTAACTTTCCCAAAAACTGAATAAACTGTTATGCTTTGAGTTTCCTAAGCATAATAATAAGCATTCACTTTTTTTGAAAAGATAAGGATTAAAAACTGGGGTGAGGATGCGTGTTCATTTGGTACCTAAAAGCTAAAACCGAAGTAGTTAACTTTTTTAGTCCTTAAAGAACTCCTCAGGGTAGGTGGGAATAGGGTATATTTAAGCAAAATTTTCCTCGGGTGAAACCGGAAGCAGGTTCAGCTATCCATGGATAACTACAGGTATTTGGTTAAGTTTCGGGCTGAGGTAACATGACTCTGGGGGTATATCGGAACATTCACTAATCAAGTATTAGTCAGTAATTACTCATACTTAGTCATAGATTATTAATAGCAGAGTAATCGTGGTAATAGTTACCCTATTGGGTTAGCAACTTGGTGAAAAATCGTGCTTCCCTACACAAATTCTTAGTAATATATCTTTATAAGGTATTACATTATTAAGGCATGCTCACAGGGGGTGGCCGAATTTTTTTTTAAATGAACATAAGCGAATTAAGCTAAAGGGTAGCCAGAGGTCACCTGGTTAGTGATCATGTGAATTTTGAAAAAATTAAAAAAGATGTCCCCTATTTTGCACATAATAGTGGTTAGCTTGCTAGTTATAACGTAGTGAGCAGCTTCCGCTTTAAAGACGGAATAAGTACTAACTCAGACACTGAAAACACCTAGTGAAAATATGTAGGACTATCGGGTGCTAGCACAATGATCGAGCTCTCATTGGGGCAAATTTTCAGATCACTGCTTCCCTATTATGAGCCAATCATACAGGAGTGCTATTCATGTTGTACTCTTATGGGTCACATTGTACGCTGCCAATTTTTAGCATAAGAAACATCACACTTTTGCCCTCCCTTGCCCTTGGATAGGTTTAGTGTGGATTTGATTGACGTTTTGTTATGGTAGTGGCTAACATTAGATTGATGTGTTTTATGGCATCGCACCTAGTATGGCCAAGGTGTCATCATCACTAAAGTTTAAAGACAAAAGGAACTCCCTAGAGGGTACTTATCTAGATTGTTTGGTAGTCACGTACCTGTCTATCGGCAACTGTGTGGGGCAGAGGACCCAGAGCCCAAGGTACCTATATGCTTTCTTCGTTATCAATTATTACTTTATTCTACATACAGTATAGATCAAATATATTCCATGTTCTTTTCATTGATTTAATGAGGCAGGAGTTAGAGATTAAACTTCCCTTGTCAGTGTATCGACACAACCACGACATCTCTGAAAAGATCTCTTTAGTATTAATGTATTCCCATACTTTGTTGTACCTTGCCAGTAAATATAGGGGTCAAGGGGACTTATCTAAAGAGAAGACCTCATCTAAAGTAACCTTCTGGTCGACATATTTTACCGATTTGCGCATGGCGATAACAAATTATTCCAGGTATCCATGCTGGATTAAATTCACACTAAAAAGTTCAGCAGCTTCCTTGTAACTGTGCTCTTCCTAGTAGATTAGTGTAAATCAGGTAAACTCAGCTTTTATAAAGGCTTTTTTAATTGGGTGTGCTGAGTACTAGGAAATATACATGTGCTTATTTCCTGGCTTTCAGTGCAGTTTGGTTTATAGAAATGGAGACTCTAGTAAACTACCCTTAAAAAATATAACCATATCTAAGTAGGTCATATTTTGCTAGGAAACTTCCTGACCGATTTTCAGAGGGGGGAACTAGAACAACCCCATAAAATGGTAAGCATTTTCTTTACCTTTGACCACTGCGAAGATATCATCTATATATCTCTTATAGATAATTAAGCTGGCTAGCTTACTGCAGAGGAAGGCTTTTTTGTCAGATGCGAGATACAAGTTGGCGACAGTGCCACTGCATGTAGAGCCTATAGCAAGTCATTTTTTCTAGAAATAGAGATCGCTGTCAAACTGGAAAAAGTTATTGTCTATAACATAGCCTTGTAGTGCTAATACTAGGTTAGAGGCTTTGGTACTTACTCCCTTATCTGCTCATATGATCATTTTGATTCTGTATTCAGTAATGTCCATATCGATATTAGTGTAAAAACTCTAAATGTCTCTAGTGATCAGGTAGATATCGTTATTGACATTAGAAATACCACAATATCCAATTTCGTTAGCAAGTTGCACACTATTTGTTAGAAGGTGCAGGTACTTACCAAGGTACTTTTGTAGTGCAGTGTTAACTACATGTACTACATTAGCTATGACCCAATTGAATGATGGTACAATTGGGCATGATCCCTATGGATTTGTCTGGATCTTAAGGATTACTTTGAAGAATATGATGACGAGAGTTTTCTCTTCCGCTGCTTTCACAATGTAGTTTACTACACCTTTGATATTGTTAATATCGGTGGCGATCCCCAGTTCATCGCTAGATACTGCGACTTTGAATTCTGCCACAAGAGTGTTGATAAGTGTCTGACTCAGCATGGCTGCCATATATTCAAATACCTTTCCCCATTTAAGGTAAGTATCTGTATCGGTATCCAAACCTGCTTCTGGTTTTACATAAGGAAAATTTTGCTTATATAGACCCTATTATTACCTACCCTGATGAGTGCTTTAAGGACAAAAAAAGTTAACTACTTCGGTTTTAGCTTTTAGGTACCAAATGAACATGCATCCTTGAAGCAGTTTTTAATCCTTATTTTTTCAAAAAAAAAATTTCTCCAAAACTGGATAACAAAAATCTGTGATCTATTTTCTCTCTTACTGCAAAAATGCCTGCATCAGTACATCTCCTTTCTGCCCCCTGCAATGATACCCTTGAGTCCTGCATTGCTATAGTTTCTAACCTGAGCAAGCTAGTCCTCACCATACCACTGGTCCTCCGACTGGTTCTCGGTGAGTTATGAAGCGATCTTTATAAGACTGCCGAGAAGAGATATGCAGTGTAGTATCTGGTAGCCAGGCTCCAGAAACACATGGACGAAAACACCTATCCCCCTACCATCACCGCCATTAAACACCCAGGGATGCAGGTCTCAAAAGAGTTCTCCAGGCATGCCAAAAACAGCGCTTTCTCAGATGCCTATGATAAGGCCAATACCCTTTACAAGAATACCCTGTCATCCTAACAGTTCACCAGGAAAAGTAAAGAACTGTACCACCTCTAGTCTATGATTCATGAGTCCAACTACAAACTACATGTGGAGAAGATTTGGGCTCAGATAAGTGAATTGTTGGAACCACATCTAGGTTCTACATCTGCTTTGGGGGATCGTATAGATATAGATAATGGATACACATAGGTCACAGCATCCTTGAGCAAGGAAAGCTGCAAGGCCAACTTGTCACTGCATGGTGCCTTCTCTGAAGAACTAGAGGCTACAGCTGAAATTCCCCTTTAGCTGCGCTATGCCATAGCCCTTACATTTATGGTGTAGTACAAACCTCTTATCAGTAAAATGACCAAGTTGTCTATCTGTGAGAAGGCGAAGGTGCACATTAAAGCTACCAAACCTGAAGCACTTAAATCGATCTATAAAATGATTGAGGAGGTAGTTCAGTATGCCCTTGCCTAGGAAAGGGCTAATGAATCTTGATCGAAAAAGTGTAAGTACTCATATCCCACTAAGGTATACGCTGACTTGAAAAAGATCGGCATTGACTAATCAAGGCTGCTTGAAGAAGCCTCAGGGAATCAGCAAAAAGTGTGAATGGTCGAAGTTAGCAGTCTCTCAAAAGTCTAAAAAGAAGGGAAAGGGAAAGAAATACTTCAGCAAAAGGTTGCAGAAATGAGAAGGCAAGTTCAAAACTCCAAGACCCATTGGTGACCTGGATTAGGGCCTGACTACTATTCCAGTAAAAGTAAGGATAGCATTTATAGGTTTACATTTGTATATATGAATGAAAAAGATTTTATTGATATGCTATTCTGTGAAATTTTCATTAGTGAAGACATTATATTATGGTGCGACATCGAAGATACTATCAGGTTGAATGGCAACTTCATCCTCTACACTAAACCCTTCATCTCTTCTGAGGAAATTAATACCTTATGGAGTGAGTTATCATGCTAATGCTGTAACTATGCCCACTACAGCGACAAATCAAAAGTGCCCTTTCTCTACCAGGCTACAGGTGAAGAATTTCTAGAAGAATTATAGGTTAACTCCCTGGAATACGCTCATGAAGTAGGCAAGGAGGAACTACAAAGATAAGTAGCTCTTCTAAACTTGGCCAACAGCTCATACCTGAATCCACAGGTGCACCACATCTGATGCTACCTTACAGATAACAAGTTGATCATAACTACCATTGACAAAAACCTAGGCATAGCCATCTTCATGAGAAAATAGTACCTGGATATGGTAAGATCCTACCTCGCTGATACAGATACTTACCTTAAATAGGGAAAGGTAAATGAATATATGGGAGCCACGCTGAGTTGGACACTTATCAACACTCTCGTAGTAGAATTTAAAGTTGTAGTATCCATCGACGAAATGGGCAGCGCCACTGATATTAACGATATCAAAGGTGTAGTCAACTATATCGCGAAAGAAATAGAAGAGAAAACTCTCATCATCCCATCCTTCAAAGTAATTGCTAAGATCCACAAAAATCTATGGGGATCATGCCCAATTGTAGCATCATTCAATTGGGTCATAGCTAACATAGCATATGTATTGGATGTGGCACTACAAAAGTACCTTGGTAAGTAGCTACACCTTATAATAAATAGTGTACAACTTGCTAATGAAATTGAATGTCGTGGTATTTCCAATGTCGATAATGATATCTACCTTATCACCGGAGACATTCAGAGATTTAACACCAACATCAACATAGACATTGCTGAACGCACAATCGAAATGATCATACAAGCAGACAAGGGAGTAAGTACCGAAGCCAGTAACATAATGTTAGCACTCCTAGACTATGTTATGGACAATAACTTTTTCCAGTTTGATGGTGATCTCTATTTCCAGATAAAAGGACTCGCTATGGGCTATACCTGCAGCAGCACTGTCACCAACTTTTATCTCATATCTTACGAAAAAGCCCTCCTCTACTGTAAGCCAGCCAGCTTACTTATCTATGAGAGATATATAGATAATATCTTCACGGTGGTTAAAGGCAAGGGAAATGCTGACCATTTCATGGGGTTGTTCCAGTTCCCCCCTCTGAAAATTGGTTGGGAAATTTCCTAGTGAAATATGACATACTTAGACATGGTTATATTTTTTAAGGGCAGTTTGCTAGAGTCTCCATTTCTACAAGTAGGCTCATTTGCATCTTCAAAGTGCACCAAAACTATTAGTTCTCAGCTATTAGTATTCACGCTCCCTTGTTGCGACAATGTCGATACGAAACCAGAACCCCCCCCCCCTCTCTTACTACCCTTATACTCAACAAGATCAAGCGAAAGCCTCTGTCCAAATTCTGAATGAATTTTGCAGAGATTCCCTCTCCCTCACAATAGCATAGGCCATCGCTGAACAACCTAGCCTCGTATAGGACAAGCACCTGATCTTAGACAAGGTCCTCCTCTTGTCACAGCTAGAGTTTTTCACTCGCACCCTCCCATCACTGGTACAGTCCATTGGCAAGATTCCAGAGTCTGTTTCCTCTCCCCAAGCTGGCCAGATAGCCATTGAACAATGCTTCGATGACCTCAAGGCCACCATCACCTGCTCTACATCTGATAGCGCCTCGGCTAAGGCAGCGCCCACCCCCGCCGACCAAGCCCTCTCTAAGTCCATTAAGAGAATATGGTCAGAAACAACCAAAACTGCTAAGGCAGTCAAGAAGCTCACTTCTACACTGCCCACCCTGCCCCCGGCCCCAACAACCACTTCCACTACCGCTGAGAACACCTAGGCTTAAGTAGTTCGAAAAAACAAAGGTAAGGCTTCGGCCGCACCACCCCCCCCAGGTAATGCTCCTCCCTCCCCAAAATATCTGTCCAAAAGGGAGAGAGAGATAATAGTCAACTTGGAGGGAGACATTCCCTCTATTAACCCTCTCACCATCTGCGACGACATTAAGAAAGCACTTGTCGAGAAAAAGGCTCCCTCCGCCTACCGCATCCATTCCATTTATCAAGCAGGCCCCTGAAACATCTTCCTCTCTGTCATGGAGAACACCACCACCTAGTAAGTGCTTACCTATAAGACGACCATCGAGGAAGCCATCCGAAAGCACTTTCCTAACACCACCGGCATATGCTGAAAATTCATTCACAAGAAGTACATTGTGTATAACATGCCAACCCCCATCCATAATACCTCTGAGGTAGAATATGTGACCTAGATTAGGAATGAGATTGAAACATACAACCATGGAGACCTCCTCACCCAAACCCTATGCTGGCTAGCGTATAAAGATAAGCTTATGGGCAAAACTACCTCCTCCTTAGTTATTCCCATCATTGTTAATAATAACCACTACCGCATCTCCCAGGGTCTGTCTATCCTTAACAAGGTATGCAGAACCGAACAATACCTTTCCTTCTCCCATACTACATAGTGCATGTGCTGCTGCCATTACGGCCACCACTAGCTCCGATGCACTTTCCCCCTACAATGTCACATTTGCACTGGCCCCCATACCCTCTCTGAGCACTCCTGTGGCAACACAGAGTGTAAACACGAAGGGAGATCATGTGACTACATGGTGTTTAAATGTGCCAATTGCCTCGCCCCTCATCCTGCAAATGATCCTGCCTGCCCCAACTACCTCCAAGCCTTGTCCTAGAGGAACCAGAGGGTAGACGACCTTTATACTGCCGCTGCCGAGTCGATGGAATCTTATATCCCCTCCCCAGGCCTTTCTTTCTTTAAGGACAGCTATCTTAGTTTGCTCGGTAACTGTTTCTTTGTGTTGGGTTGTTTTCTGGCTTTCTCTTTTCTTATTTCTTTACTTTATATGACTTGTATATACTTGTACCTCGTAGTGTACCGGTTGTTCTAAGGTTTGCCTGGCTGCAGAGGAGTATGAGGGTCTTCGCAGTTTTCTCTTGTTTGTTTTCTCACTTAGATGTTCTTTCTGCTTTGTCCTATGATGGGGTGCACCCAATTGTATGGTTAGGTTGATACTTTTTCCTTTGTTTCTTTTCTTTTTTCTTTTCAGTTCTATCAGGGGAGAAACAGGTGATATACCATAGTCGAGGACTACATGTAGATTACCTAGGTAGCTATAGAAGAAGTAGAGTAGTTACCAAATAGAACTGAATAATCATCATCATCATCATCTCCATTTCTACAAGCGAAACTACATAGAAACTACATGTATATCCTATGGTGCTAAGCATATCCAAAGAATGTTAAAAAAGCCTTTGTAAAAGCTGAGTTCAACCGATTAACACTAATCTACTTAGAAGAGTATAGTTACAAGGAAGCTGCTGATGTTTTTAGTGTAAATTTAATCCAGCATGGATACCTGGAAGAATTTGTTGTTGCCATGTACAAATCAGTAAAATGTATCGAGCAGAAGGTTGCTTTGGATGAGTTCTACTCCGAAGAAAAGTCCCCTCGACCTATATATTTAACAGCAAGGTACAATAAAGTATGGGAACCCATTAATACTAAAGAGATCTTTTTAGAGATGTTGTAGTTGTGTCGATACACTGACAAGATAAGTTTAATCTCTAACTCCTGCCTTATTAAATCAATGAAAAGAACACAGAATATGTTTGATCTATACTGCATGTAGAACAAAGCAATAATTGCTAATGAAGAAAGTGTCTATGTACTGCAGGCTCTGGGTCCTCTGCCCCATACAGTTGACAATAGACAGGTACACGGCTAGCAAACAATCTAGCTAAGTACCCTCCGATGAGTTCCTTTTATCTTTAAACTTCAGCGATGATGACACCTTGGTCATACCAGGTACGATGCCATATAATGCGTCAAACCAAGGTTAGCCACCACCCTAACAAAATGGTTATTAAAGCTATACCAAACCTATCTGGGGGCGAGCGAGGGCAAAAGTGTGATGTTTCCAATGCTCAAAATTGGCAGCGCACAAAGTGACCCATAAGAGTGCAATGTAAATAGCCCTCCTATATGATTGGCTCCCAATAGGGAAGCAGTGATGTGAAAAGTTGCCCTAATGAGAGCTCGATCATCATGCTGGCACACGATGGGCCTACACATTTTCACTATGTGTTTTGGGTGTCTGAGTTAGTACTTATTCCCTCTTGAAAGCGGAAGCCACTCACTACATTATAACTAGCAAGCTAACCACTATTATGTGTAAAACAGGCCACATCTTTTTTTATTTTTTTCAAATTCATACACTCACAAACCAGGTGACCTACGGCCACCCTTTTGCTTATTTCACTTTTGTTCATTTAGAAAAAAATACGGCCACCCCTAGTGAGTATGCCTTGATAATGTAATCCCTTGTAAAGATCTATTACTAAGAATTTGTGTAGGGAAGCACGATTTTTCACAAAGGTGCTAACCTGATAGGGTAACTATTACTAAGATTACTTAGCAATTAATAATCCATTACTACGTATGACTAATCACTGACTAATACTTGATTAGTGAATGTTCCGATATACCCCTAAAGTCACATTACCTTAGCCTGAAACTTAACCAAACACCCGTAGTTATCCATGGATAGCCGAACCCTCTTCCAGTTTTACCTGAGGAAAATTTTGCTTAAATATACCCCATTCCCACCTACCCTGACGAGTTCTTTAAGGACAAAAAAAGTTAACTCCTTCCATTTTATCTTTTAGGTATGAAACGAACATGCATCCTTGAACCAGTTTTCAATCCTTATCTTTTCAAGAAAAATTTTGGCTGAGTAACATGTGATGAATTTATTTTCTTTACCTTTTTCATCCATTCTTTTCCTGATCCTAGTCTTAACCATTTACCTTTCACCCCAATCTCTTATCGCATAAGCTAATTCATTTAGTACCTATCTTTTGCCATTACCTTGGTGTTGCATCTCATTTAAGACAATTTTTTTTTTTCTTCCACATTATCAGCTGATAACCAGCAATTGCATTTTTCTGTCATCTTATCCTTATTTAGTGGATTTTTACTGCTTACTGGAAATCCTGTTCTCAATAGGTGAAGCGCCGGTGTCTTTTCCCTTGATTGTTGTTTCCTTTCTTATAATTCTCCCTTCTTTTCAGTTTCATATTAGGGAACCACTGGAAGAAATATTTTCAGCGTGTTTTTTTTTTTCTTCCACGTTTTCCATGGGAGATCCCCTATACTTGTTATTGGCCTATACCCAATTCTATTTTTTTCTTTGTTTATTCATTACCCAAAGAGTTGAAAGTTCATTATATGTCAAATTTTTCCTTCATTCTTCTATTCTACTCTACCATTTATTTTCATGATAAGGTCACTTTTAGGGATTATTTTATGAGAGAACAAGAAATATAAGGCCGAATTCCCCTTACTATGAATTTTAAAAATACATCACCGAAAAGCACAACATATTGTGTCTCAGTTTATGAGATGACTGTTGTGTTCCTAACGTAAAACACACAAAAGGCATTCTATCGGGGGGATGCTTCTCCACTTTGATCTAAATGTATATTTTCGCTACTGCGGAGATGGCTTGAATAGAATTTTGTTCGCTCTAGTAGCAAACAATAGGAACGGAATGAGAATGGAAACATGATCGCAACCACGGCAACGCGACCGAAAAAAGTTTAAATTATCACCTGAAAATTGAAACTCCAGATGTCATAGATATTCCAATTAAAAAAAAAAAATTGTCGACTCGTGGCTTCTTTTATAGGGAATGATTTCAATTTTCGGAGTTGCCCAGTGGGCGAAGACAAGACATGCCAAATTATGGATCATCACTCGTCGGTAAGCCCGATGAGGTCTGAAGTGCTATATGTACACTGGAAAACATCGCCACGCTCACCCAGCCCTGAACTGTCTAGAATGAAATTAATCACGTACGTTTATTCGAATGTGTTTACAAGGCATTAGCTGGGGTCACACCTTGTCCAATCGTTGCTATAAAATGGTTGCTTGAAATGATTCAGCAAACCATTTTTGGTGTGGCCTCATAGTTTCATGAATTTGAAGAGAAGAAAAAAATTCCCTAATGATAAATTTAATAGCTCTTGGCAAAACAGAGAGATGCGTTCACGCTTTTCTGTATACACAATAAATCAGCAGCGAAGCTTTGTATTTTGAAGTAATCATTGCGATGACTTTTATTGTTTTCCTTATTACCACTACAACAAATTACCCACAACAATTTCGAGCGCAATCACCTAGCATAATAAAATATCAAACCACCCCTCCTCTTTTAACCGTGCTTTCATGTTCTTACCATTCCTAATTTCATCAAAGCTATCAATATTAATAATCGAATTGACTGCTAAGTCTTGCAATGTAGAATTGACGTTTTTATTTTGATATTTTTTAACCATATATTTGTCTTTCGACATCGCGTTCTTTTTGCTCGCCTTTCACAAGCGCATGTTTTTGCTTTATTTCGTCTATCTGGAGTGTAAAAGATTGTTACTCACTAGTTATATCTCTCTAATCACTATCCCGTATTTGCTTGTACTCTTATGTTCTACTTCTATGTCGAGATATCGAGACTCGTCTAGTATAGCGCTTTCGTAGTTTTGTTGTTGAGCCTCGCTCAATTTTGATAGAGTGTGGCGCTTGCAAGGGTTAGGGTTTTGTAGACCGGAAATTTTGAAAGAAGGAAACACCCCCCCACCCTTGAACCTTTTCGAAATAGCAGCGTCGCTGATAATAATTCGGAAGGTGTGGCTTTAGCTATTGATAGATTTGGTCATGTTGAATTGAAATGAAAAGTCGTCATCGGGATCAAGTATTTTTTTTTTTTTTATTTTTTTTTTTTTATTTTTTTTTCATTTTTTATGTTTACCAATGAATGCAATAAGAGTCATTGCTCTCGGTTTCTAAGTAATTTCCAGAAATACATATTGCAAGTTGTTAGGCTGGATACCGGTCGGTACACATGGAAAGCTGTAGGATATATGTATGCGGAAATTGCGATAAGAAGCAGTTAAAGTACAAGAATTGATATAACGCGAACAAGATTTCATTATAAATAAAGGTAATCCCTGAATCAAAACCTCCGACTCGATTAATATCTGGAAAAAGACAACAATGCATAATTCTGCTGTAGCCAAGAAATTTTCGAACAAATACGGACAAAGGATGACATTATGGATGGGTATGTATCTATGGGGATATTAGGAGAACAGATAGGGCAGAAGGTTTAAGGTATCGATGTTACCTTACAGTGGGAATTTCCAGTACTGGAAACGAGCTGAAGGGTATGATACAGGGGTTCACTTTGCCCTTCAATTTTTTTTTTTTTTTTTTTTATTCTTGTTTATTTCCTTTTTTCTATTTTTTTTTCTCCGGTTTGGAAAGGAGGTTTTTGAGTAGCTCCTGCTTATGCTGTACCTCTAATATCCTGGTAATGCCACAACTGATTAACGTTTTGACAGCTGGGGGATATCGAGTGATATATCGTGATTAGGTCATAATGCACCGGGTAGGGAAAGTGTGAGAGTGTAGGTATAACATGACTCAATTCTTCTAAGTGGCAGTGGTTATACATCTACTGGACCAAGCCAGAGAAATAAACAACTGGCTAAAATCAGTGGGGGAAAAAAAAAAACGCAAAACACTAGACCAGTATGTGGAGCCGGTATATGGCAAAGTGAATGCCGTGATCAGTGGGAAGCCCTTATCCCAAAAAAACAATCCAAATTCCCTCGGAAACAAATCTACTGAAACCCCCTCAAGCCAAGCAAACAATGACATGATTTTCATACTCGTTCATTTTCTTTCCTTTTCGGGTAAAGGGAAGCTAGTAATAGTAGAAATCTAAACGAAGGAATAGCCAAGAATGACAATAAAGGAATTATGTTTTTTCCCCCTTTCTTTTCTAAATAGTAGTAAGCCATCGAACCAGAAATAGAAGCAAATCAAAGTAATCTGAGCAGGAGGCAAAGTAAGAACAATTTGGTAAAGAAAAGAAGAATAGAGATAACTCGATCAACGTGTATTGTTTTTATGAAACGTCAACTAATCCATTCCTCTGCAGCATATCTAGGTACTTTATCCTACTGAAAGGCTTTGCTAAGCAATTTGTTATCATATTATCCTTCCTTATATACCTTAAGTCAATACCTTGCGTTGCAACCTTTACTATAATTGTGAAAGCTGATGTCAATGTGTTTTGACTCTACAGTTATGCTATACTTTCTAGTCATATGTGAGTTACCATTGTTATTGCCAAAGAGCAATATATATTTACTTTCTATAACTGGATCTAATATGGCCGATCGAAGTTCTAAAACGAGTTATCGAAGGAAGTGATCTCCCCACGCAATATGCATTAAAACGATGTATTCACTGTTGGTTGGGTTGAAAAAAAAAAAAAAAAAGTAGGAGATACCTAGTACAGGGTCGTCAGCATTGTGGATTATAAGCAGCCACACTTCGGCGAGCTTGTGAGCCATTGCTTTGTAACGTTCAAGGTTTCCTCAACCTTGGAAATGCGAGAAATATCGCGAAATGTTTTTTTCAGCGGTTTCATGGCTACCACAGTATAAGCTACAGAAATAGACAAAACCCCCATCGCGCATATCGTGCACCCCATTGCTAGTGTAGTGCACATGATGTGCGCTACACAGAAAATGAAAAAAGCTACATCATATAATTTAAATTTTCCGCTAAAATCTGTGAAATATATCTGTAGAAGGTGGTCTACAAGTCCTTACTTATAGCTATCCTCTTATTCACTAGAAATACCAAATTGTAAGGGGTGAGGTTTAGGTATATAATGAATAGGGTTTAGGAAGAAATTTTCCAGATTTGCAGGATATCACTTAACTGAATATACTGTAGATACTTGAATATAAAAAAACATCTTTCCTTTTGAACATACCTATAAATGAGACTATATAAAAGCTTTATTTTTGCTGTGGCTGCTACCCTATAATTCTGTTTTTTTTTTCTTTCACTTTCCCCCTCCTCTCTTTAAGGTACTTGTTAGTGGTGCTAATACTATATTGTCTCTGCTTAGCAAGTGCCATGAAAGGAGGTGTTTTTTCTATGTATAACTAAATGGTTTCGACGGAGAATGATATATTTTCTGTAAAGGGTAGCTTTTTCATCAAATTCTTGCAGAAAAAGAGTGTTTTGAACTCTAGAAGGTGAACTTGACATGTAATGCGATCCTGGTTCTAGGTTTCCTTTAACACACAATAGAGGGCAAGTGCACAACACACACAAGGGGCTGCATGTGCAGAATACACAAGGGGCTGCACAACATATGTGAGGGGCTATACAATACAGGTGAGGGGCTGCACAACATGTAGGAGGGGCTGCATAACACGTGGGAGGGTGTGCGCCATGCACGCGATGGGGTGCATAATGTGTGAGCGGCAGGGGGTTTGTCAATTTTCTACTTCTATACAGGATAGCCCAGAAGCTGTTATTATAGAAGTCATGTCAGCTTGTATGCAGTAGTTGAGGTAGGATAGGTATCACTTATGTCACATGTGGAGTAAAATCTGGAAGCAAGACTCAAAATCAGAGGTATTATGCCGAAGCAAGTAATTGGTAACATGTATTGAGCAAACGATAATATGAATGCAAAGAGGAGAAAAAAATGAGACAAAAGACATGACTGTCAGGTATATTCAATCAGGGACTAACAAAATATATCAATAATCACTCGGAAGTGCTGATTGCATTGTGGGGGAGGGCAAAAGATATAGCAGCACATGCGCTCTCGAAAGTATACAACAGTGGCCATCAAATGTCGTGAATTCTGGACAAGATACTCATATTTCATGTATTTTGAGAATACTGCGGAAACCTACACCTACCAATGCTCATGTATCAGCCTCTTACCATCGGTTAATACCCAATTGATCTGAAAGGAAATGCCTCAGCAACCCAATAAAAAAAAAAGAAAAAATAGAGGGAAAACCGGAAGTATTAAGTGTGAAGTTTATCAAAATACGCACAGTATACAAACTGGTGAGCTCATAGCTTGTGCCACCAAGAGTATGAAACACTTGCCACATAGGGCTAAGATATCGAGTGATAATATATGAATATAACAGAATATAACTATGGGGGGGAGTTTTGGACCCAATGCAAAATAGATTGCTATACAACTATATGAATCGTGGGTAAGATATTTGCAGGTAGAAGTTGTATTCGATGATAAATATGGAATTTAGCGCTGCACGATAAAAAGGGTAAAATTTCTAAACATATTCCCTACATACTATGGTAACTTTTGTCATTAGTTTACAAGCTAGATCTTCTCCATATTGGAGGGAAGAGTTGCAACCAAGAGGTGTAGCAAACCAGTTAAATAGTGTTAAGAAGGCTTGCTTCAACATGTGACTTCTATATTAGATGTTTCATTTGTGCCTGTACATATACTATTTCAAACAATACATGACCCGATAGTGCATATAGCACTTCAAAAAAGAAGCAAGAATATAATTGCAGCAGCAAATTATGATTGCTTATTGCTAGGCCAACCATTTTTTTCTCTGGTGGAAGGGATTTGTAGTCTGTTTATGTTGCTTCTTTATTCACCCACCCAAAATTTTTCACCAGTGTAAATCATCACAATATTACTCAAATGCTGTCTGCCTCTTGCTGCTGCTACCGTGAACAAGCACCGCCTGCGAAAACTGATTTAAGAATATCTCGATATAATTTTGGGTGCTCGTTGCTTCAGCAATCACAATGATACCACCTTCTGATACTTGAATATCGACCATACCTAGGTGTCTTTTGACCATCACACCCCTAGCGTCAGTGGCTTTGGTGATGTCTGAAACTAACGATAAGAATTTCATCTACGAAAATACAAAGATCGGCAAAATCAACAATTCTAACCAGCATTCAATTATGTGGGAAGACACGATCCCAGGCTGGCTGAAAAAACAAGACAGCTACATGTACCAATCCGCAGACAGGACATTTAGAACCGCCATGAGCTGTCAGCCATCAAAAAGTTCAAGGGAGGGTAAAGTGCAGAAACAGTGTATATAATGTACGATTCTGAGTAAAAGCGATTACATATATCTGTATATGCGATTCTGCATGTAAATATTGAGGTGCTCTATCCAATCACATAAAGCACACATACTCAGCATACGCAAAGTCATGAGAATTAAATGATAATACAGTAAAACCTCCTATAATTCCACTCTAGCAGAATTACATACCTCTCATAATTTCAGTCCTTTCCTGGGAACCAATTTAGTTCTATTTCTAGCCTCTCATGAGTTATAGTTTCCAACCTTGTTAGGGAAAAATGTCCAGGAATTTTATTAAAAATAGAATAAATGTCTTACATTTCTTTGTGACTTAACTGCGAAGAGAGAAATTCACACCTGAAACTGTATGCCCTTTCCATAAAGTTATTAGATTGTACTTTTACATATACCTACTAAACTGACTCTTGTATAGAGACATGTAAAAATTATGGAAAAATACAAACGAAAACCTCATCAATGTTCGAAATTATTTGACTTTGCTACACACCTTCATTACAATTACCACGTCCTTCAATGGATGTAGTTCATACATAATTTTTCATACGAGATTATAATTTACCCAAGCTTCATGCTTTAGGTTCATGAAACATCTGCTTCTATAGGTGACTAATACTACTGCCAAGAGATTCTCATGTCTGTAGCTCTCCAATAATTCCAGCCTTGATCAGGCACCGACCCCCTGGAATTATGGGAGGATTTACTATACTCTACATATGTGTACATGTAATCTTGATCTACATGTACGACACTGGCAAAGGAGGAAAAGTACGTACTCTACATACAGTTTATTGCTGCAAGGCCAGAAACGAAGACACGTATTGGGTCAAGAGAGGGCTTGTGGTGATACCAACACCGAATAGGCGGTCTCCAAAAGCAGAAATGCAGGTCTTTCAACCATCTTGTGACCTGATAGTTTGCCTACTGCTGATTGGTTGTTGCCCATCATTAGGCCACCTATTTTTTTGTGAATGGAAAGTAATGTCTGCATTTGTAGTCTGTTTATGTCACTCTATTGTTAGGCCACCTACAATTTTTCACTGTGCAAATGACTACAAGATCACTTGACCACTGTTGAACCTCCTACCACCGCTGCCGTATACAAAATCAACCTTGAAATCTGAAATTGAATTTAACAATATCCTAATACAGTTAATACACTTATTGCTTCCGCAGTGACAATGGCACCGCCTTCTAATACCTCAACGTCGACCCTTGCTGGGCATCTTGCAACCTGCACACCTATAATGTCAACAGCTTCAGTGATGTCTGAAACTGATGATCAGTTTTCCATCTACAAAAATGTAAACATTGGAAAAATCAACAATTCAGACTAGCATTCAATTACATAGCAAAGCACAAACCTAGACTAGCCAGGAAACAGTACGTATTCTGCTAGAGTCTCTCAGGTACACCTGATTTGAAATAGGCTGCACTGGCGGCATAAGTTATATAATGTGCAAGGCTAATATTGTTTGGAAATCGAAAGGAGAACCTATGGAGAAATATTGTCTTCGGTGGCTCCTTCCAGACAGTAATAATAGAACTAGTAACATCCTGCACATTCAAATTCTTCCTGTAACTTGTGAGTGGCTTCTCAAGGATGAGACATTCAAGAACTGGACCTCCAAGCACCCATTGTCTAGGCTGTTTTAGCCCTCAGGGTTTCTGGGAACTGGAAAGACTGCTCTGATAGCTTTCCTCCTTGATTAGCTGAGAGATCGATCACCTGTTGTTTACTGTTTCTACAATAACCATGACCAAGAACAGTAGACAGTTACCACTATCTTAAAGTCATTAGTGTGTCAGCTACTACAGCAAACTCTATCGTTCGTAAAATATATAATGCCGGAGGTAGAATTGTCCAGATTCTGGGAGAGAAAGGGGTGGTTAGTAGAGACCGTATGGAAAATTTTTTTGCAAAATTGCTCAAGACCCTGAAGTCGATCTGATTTATTGTCTTGTTAATGCCCTTGATAAATGTGAAGAGACTGATGGAGAGGATATCTCCCGTAATAAATTGTTTAAAAATGCTTGTGGAAATGTACTCTTCCGATTCTGCATGCATGCTTCAGATTATTTTTAGTAGCTGACCCTACGTCATACTTCAATCTTTCCTGATGATGGTTCCTGCGATTCAACTGTAGTATGAAACCACTAGGGAGGATCTTTTATAGTTTATACTCAGCCAGCTTTGAAAAGCTTTCAATAACTTTTTTCCTGAAGAGACAAGACTAAAGGTCGAGAAGCACCTCTTAGATGAATCTAATGGAATGTTCCTTCTGATATCTGTTATTATTAGATACCTCAGTAACTGTTACTTGGATGCTGAAATTGATACCCTCTTGGCAACTATTCCATCAAGTTTGTTTGATATTACGACAAGTTGCTTAGGAAAATCCTGTTAGCTGATAGGGATCGAGCAAAACAAATGCTGATTGTGGGTTATTTACTCACTTTGCCCTATGACTTTGGAGGAGCTCAATATGGCTCTGGATATCTAGGCAGTCTCAACTGACTCAAGCACCCTGATATCTTTGGACAATATCAAAAAGCTTCTATCAAAGGACCTCAAATGTAGATTGGAAACCAGATGTAGACTTTTCATCAAATTCAGAGAGCATGGGAATGAAGAATACACTGTTCACTTAACTCACAAGTCTGTTAGGAACTTCTTCATCACTGGGAAATCGATGCAGTCACCTTCAAGCTTCTACGAGGAATTCTACATTCCCAAGGGAGATGCGCATGACCTTATTGGCAGAACCTGTATTAACTACCTTATGTTTGACGATTTTACTTTGAATACTGCGCTGACTAAGCAAATAAAATTAAATATATGAAGAAGTGTCTATTCTTGGAGTATAGTTCCCTTAATTGGTCACACCATCTTCAGCAGAGCACTTGTCTTTAGCCTACAATACAAGAGTTTCGAAAATTTCAGACCCTGAAAACTAAACAATTCACCCATTAGGCTTATATATATCATGCCCTCGAATTGCCAACACACTTTGATCTAACAAGCTTCCTTCCAATATACGCTGTATCCTTTTTTGGTCTAACTTCATTGGCTACATCTATTATCAATGAAAATTCCTCACTTACTTCTTTGGCTGATACGAATGGAAGATCGCCTTTGATGTGGGCTGCCCAAAATAGGTATAAGGACATGGTGAAGAATCTAGTAGGGAGAAATGCATCATTAGATAAGAAAGATATTTCTGAGAAAATAGCACTGCATACGGCGATTGAGAATAGACATCGAGAGATGGTAGAATTCGTGCTAGAAAAAGGTGCACCCTTGCAGGTGAAGACAGTTACACAGACGCAGATGTACAACAATGACTATGGAGGTTATAACAACAACACCACGAATACTACATATACAGAATATTTAATACTGCCACTGAACTTGGCAATCTGAGCCAGAGATTTAGAAATAGCGAAGCTCTTAGTTGAGAAAGGGGCAACTGTAAGCATGAAAGATAAAGATGGGCTCACACTGCTGGACATGGCTGTAGAAATCGAATTTGAAGTAATGATACAATTTCTGAAAGGGAGATCAGGGATAAATACTAGTGCAGTGGATCAGAAGACAGAAATGCCCCTGTACTATGCAGTATAAAAGTGAAATAAAGAGATAGTGAAGTTGCTTTTGGAAATTAATACTGTAGTGGATGCAAAAGATGTTAATAGGGAAACACCATTCCAGAATGTAGTGAAGAAGGGAAATAAATGAATAGTGAGATTGCTTTTGGATAAAGGTGCAGATGTAAATGGGAAAGATAAGAACAGGGAAACCACCCGCACAATGCCATTGAGAGGGGAAACAAAGAGATAGTCAAATTGCTATTAGGAAGGGATGTGGGAGTGAACATTAAGGACAGTAAAGGAGAAACAGCATTACTCAATGCGGTAAGAGCAGGAAATGAAGAGATTGTGATGTTATTACTCACCAAGGATGTCAAGATTGATGCAATCAATGGAAATGGTGCAGCGGCAGAAACTGCATTACATTGGGTGGTCAGTATAGGTAAAAAAGAGTTGGTAGTTTTGCTTTTACAAAGAGGTGTGGCAGTTAATACGAAGGATGGGAAGGAAGAAGCAGCACTACACTGTGCAGTAAAGGATAGCATTGACAATATAGTGAACTTGTTACTGGAAAAGGGTGCAGGTATTAATGCGATCAATGGAAGCAGTGCGACAGTGAAAACTGCATTACATCGGGTGGTCGATATGAGAAAAGAAGATGTGGTATTTTGGCTTTTAGAAAAGAGTGTAGAGGTTAATAGGAAAGATGGAAAAGAAGAAACACTACTACACTGTGCGATAAAAAATGGAAATGATAATATAGTGAAGTTGTTACTCGATAAGGGTGCTGATGTAAATGTGACCAACGGAAGCAGTACAATGGCAGAAACTGCATTGCATTGGGCAGTCGATATGGGCAGAGAAGAGGTGGTAATTTGGCTTTTGGAAAAAGGTGCAGAGGTTAATAGGAAGGATAGATAGGTAGAAGTGCCCTTACAAAATGCAGCTGAAAAAGGGAAAAAAGAGATAGTCAGATTGCTTTTGAAAAATAGGGTGGACATTAATACGA
Organism: Phymatotrichopsis omnivora; assembly: GCA_016880775.1. Taxonomy (NCBI): domain Eukaryota; kingdom Fungi; phylum Ascomycota; class Pezizomycetes; order Pezizales; family Rhizinaceae; genus Phymatotrichopsis; species Phymatotrichopsis omnivora. The sequence goes on along the minus strand of JABYPW010000460.1, from coordinate 3,219 downwards.
TGGATAGGAATGGAGAAACAGGGGGAAATAGCTTTGCATTAGGCCATTGTGAATGGGTACAAGGATATCTTAAAGCTCTTGACTGAGAATGGTGCAGTGGCAAATCAGAATAGGGCAAGAACATTGATCTTGGCAATTCTTCAAAAGAAATAAGAGGTGGTGGAAATCCTTTTAGAGAGAGGTGTGAAGGTTAATGAAAAGGAGGAGGATGGGGAGATGGCATTAAATAAAGCTATTGAAATGGGAAATAATGACATAGTTAGATTGCTCTTGGATTATAGGGTAGATGTCAAGATAGCCAATACACTCGAAACAGTGTTGCATTTGGCAGTCCATCAATGAAATGAACAGGTGGCGTTGTCATTATTACAGAAGGGTGTGGAGGTAAGCACAATGACTAGCAATGGAGAAACACCATTGGTTTTGGTGCCAAAAAAAGGGTACAAAAAATTACAAGACTTTTGGTAGATTACATGTAGAAATGGCTGGATATTGTTCAGGGAATTGAGGTCTGTCAAGAGTTGAATCTTAGGATGTGAGGAACTAGCTTTTGAATGCAAAATGGTTTAGCTAGAGTGATGAGTAGTGAAAGAATTTTCTTTACTTATATTTCCAAACTTGTTCTTAAGAAATGTTTCTTCATCTTATGCTCTAGCCTTCTGGCTCAATGTAAGCTGTTAATTTTTCACCTATCTTTTTACTTTTACCTTGCCTTTGGATTTCATTTGGGGTAATTTTTTGGTATTATCCATCTGATAAACACTTGCATTTTTATCATCTGTTCTACAATTAGTGTTTTTTTTTGCTTACTTCATGTGAGAACTTTTTTTAATAGAAGAAATGCCACCTATTTTCCTTACATTATTGTTTCATTTCCTAAAAATGCCATTCTTCTCACTCCTCTTCCAACTATTACTTTAGCATATGGTCACCGGAGGACCTTTGGTATATTTTTAACTCCTCTGCTTTATCCTAATCATATTTACCTGCCGTCGGCCTGTGGTGGTACCTGTGATATTCTTTTCTTTTGTTGTATAAATCACTAAAACTGCATTATCCTTCCAATTTTTGCTCCCATTTTCCCCTTCCTTTTTTTTTTTTTTTTTTTTTTTTCAAGAATGAGAACCTAGAACGTTGATTATATAGCTCATATCTTGGAAATAGTTGACCATATACAGGTGACGACATGTGGGCCTATTAATTGGCTTGGAAGAGTATGGTCTTAGTACCTGGCCAAAGCAAGAGTTGAAAGAGTTTTGTTCATGTCGGGGAGCTAGTGAGATGTGATCTAATAATCAAACTACATTTTCCTTTTTTTTTCTTATTCCTTGTTTTTCTTTATTGCTCATTAATTACTAACTGTTATTTTCTCTTTCTCAGTTCTTTTCAGCAGTGTTTTCGTAGTAAATTTGGTTTTAGCTTCCTGTTAACCAAGAACTAAATGATAGTTTGTGAAACCTTGAGCACTAAATTGTAAAAATCACTTGGCTGGCAAAAAAACAATATATGTTCAAGGCTATGGCATTTCTCAAGAGTTCTTATACCTTCATATGTATTTTTTTTTATCACCTGTGACTTTTAACAAGGTTTCAAAACTTTCCTCTTTACATATATGTTATGACACCTTCCCTTCACCCAATGATTCACCCAGCATTACCTTGCATTAAAAATGTAACATGACTAAGGTTGCTAGAATATCTCGATACTCTATGAATGTAGCAGTTCACTCTATAGAAGCTAGATCCTACAAATATATATATATATATTTTGACCATGTAAATTTAAAATTTAATTTGGAAAAGAATAGTATTTTCCTACAAAGCAGCCTCTTGATCATGTATGTAAATATAAGAGAATGTAAGTGGAATATTGAGCAATATCAAACCAAAAAATTGAATAAGTTTTGGTTGCTTTTTTTTCATATTCCACCTGTATCCTACAGTTGATGATTACAAGTAACTTTTAGGAACTTAAAACTATTGTACCACATTGAATCACTTTTTGGATACTCGTAACCTTTTTGGTAAACTTCGGATCATTCATCGTATCTTAATTTTGGCCCACTATTATATCCCTAAGATTATTCTACATCGCATTAGTGGTGTTGCTGTAGGGGTGCAAAATTAGGAGAAGGTTATTTTAGCATAGATTTCAGTGCTATTCTGGTTTCTCTACTATTTTGCTAATAGTTTTCCATTAGTTTGATCTATATGAGCAGGGCATTTGCCCCTGGCTCTTTCCTTTCCCTCATTTTCCTTACATTCTAGTTGGAGTATACATGCAGGTAGCTCCTTTCCTTTTCTCGTTTTCTCTCTCCATTGGTCTTGTCTGGCCATTATTTTCTCAATAATATTTTTTTTGTTTCTATTTCACATCCTACCCTCTCTCAGTGACCTCTGTACTTACCAAAGAAGGATCCTGTCCTACCCTACATGCAATCCAAATGTTGCATACTTTTGTGAAATAACCTCACAGTCAAACCATAAATAAATTTCACTTTTTCATAATTCAAAAGAGTAATAAGCATGAGAGAAAATATAAAAATAGATAGGAAGAAGGAGGGAAGAAAATGATATGAAATTCATTAGCATTTCTATCAAATGTATAAATCATAGGTTATTACTCGATATCTTCACTCAGCAAGATAATTAAATTCAACTATAACAATTAGCTGTTGTTTTTCATTCATTAAATTTCTGTAATAAGGGTATAGGACAAAATAAAAATGATATTGTTTGGTTCAGCTTTTACCCTTGGGATTACTATAAAACTCCATAGTATTTCCCTTATTTACACTGCCCATGTTAGGATAAAATGGTTGTGTTTTCTCCTCAAGACATACAACACTTATATTTGATAGTTTATATAAATATGGCTATGATTAGAATATAGTTTCAAAAGTATTGGAGGGAATGGAAAAAAAAGGAGAGACATGAAACATCATCAAAACCCAATCCATACAAGAAATCTAAGTGCACCTTATTTAACTTCATTGTTGCTTGTTTTGTGTATTTGTTTCGGAAAGGTCATGATTTTTTAGGGTAAGTCCAGTGTGCTTGTTGATTTGTTTGTTTTTAACAAATTCAATCCCCCTGGTTAAGAAATTCCATGTTTGTTTTCTTTTCTCATTTCTTTTCTTCGAGGTTTTCAAGTAGTATTGACGAGGTTAAAGTATGGATTCTCCACTTTTTTTTTTTTTTTTTACAATGAGTATAAGAG
>JABYPW010000459.1:0-25702 GCA_016880775.1 Phymatotrichopsis omnivora | reverse complement strand
TATTCTTTCTTAGCCATTGAGTGTATTGCTGGCATTTACTTTGCGGAGTCTTCTGAGTGGCCCAGGAACAACGTCGCCCCGAATACTCCGCCTGTCGCGGCAAGCTCGCAACCAGCGCTAAAAAAAAACTTTAGTCGCCATCGTTCCACTTCGCACAATTTTTCCAGTGGCAAAAATATGTGGCTGGAAACATGTGGCTGGAAACATGTGGCAATCAATTACACTGCCACGTTCTAAGCGCATGAATGCAGTGCGCTTGTAAATGGCACGGATTCTGATGCTGAGTCAGGGTGAACGCGTAATAATGATTGGGCTTCGATGTGCCGGTACCTGATGGGGTTACCCATTCCAGAGAACCGGTAAACGTCCAGGAACCCCGCACACGCACCCGTACATGTACAAAGCAATAGCAGCATTTGGATTTTAGCCAAAACCTTTGACAAAACTCTCCATATGTCACTAACGCTTGAGTGAATCCAAAGTTTGCGAGTTATCTCAGGAGAGTCCTACTGTTTATGTATTAATCCCACTCCCAGCACATGAGAACTTTTTTTCTTCTGACCTGTTTGTTCCCTGGCTTCAAAACAATTATTTTTCTTTGAATGTCAACTTTTATAAAGTATTGAAGGGGGTGCTGCATGGTATAGTTTGGGATTCCTGTTTAAGATACAAATTTGAACTTATAAGTCATTTGTAGATGTAAAGTTCTACTTGTATATTTATTGTAAATCATTATCTTTACAAAATAAGAGTTATAATTTACTACTGCACATATAATAAACCAAGAACAATAGAAACAAAAGATAAACTTGATATAGTAATAACTACCTTTACTTCTGAAATAATTGGTAGGAAGCTATTGTGGTAGAAAGTTCACAGAATTGAAAAAGTTAATCTGAGCTAATATATTGATAGAATAAGGAGGTGTTTATATAAATAGTAAATATAAGATAATATAGTAACTAGAGGTTGAATTTAATGACTTACTTCTACTTAGCAGTTCTCTACTAGGTATTTGTACAATTGTATAAGGGGTTTAATAATGGTCTATACTTCTACCATTGTTCATAGTATAATAGAAGACTTGTAAAGGATATAGTGTAAGGTATAATACAAGAAGCTTCACAAGAGGGTGTTACTAAGTAGACTCAGATATCTAAACCTGCAAGCTTGAACCACTTTGTATTTCTACCTTTTATTGTAGAGTTAGGAAAAGATCAAGGTCTTTAGAGAGAAAAGTAAAGTATATTTTTAAGGCTTAAAGATAGTACAAGACTTAAGATAAAGGCTAGAGAGAGAAGAGAAAAATATAATAGATCACTAACAATGATGCTCCCTTAGTCACTATTGTATAGATAGGTCAGGTACACTCAATTAATAGCAAGGCCATAGTCACATATATAAGAGCATCAGGTATATACCTTCATTCACTAAGGGCTATCAGGGTAACCTTCATATAGCTATAATACATCACCAGATATTTTATTCCTTCAGTCACTATTGTATAGACAGGGTATATGCATTTAATTAAGAGCAAAGACATAGTGATATATATAGGAGTGTTAGGATGTACCTTTATCTGCTGCCATAATATATTACTTGGCATTATACTCCCTCTATTACTATTATATAGACAGGTCAGGTACACTTAATTAAGAGCAAGGCTATAATCATATACATAGCTTGATATTATGTTCCCTCAGTCACTATTATATAGATAGGTCAGGTATACTCAATTAAGAGTAAAGCTAGATTCACATAGGAGTGATACTTGCTAAGCACTATCAGGGTAACCTTTATATGGCTATTGTGATCATCAGTCATATTTACTTATATAGACTCACCAGTAATTAGGGAGCCATTAGGGAAAACTTGCTTATGCTATAAAACCTATGACCAAATAGGAAATCATAGTATTAAGGAGTGGTATAAGCAGGATTTAAATATATAATATTTGGCATTACTATATAATAATACTAGGATAGCTATACTACTAGACTAGGCTTACCCCAGTCATATACATAGCTGTAATTTTTTTTTAACTTCCTATTTCAAGTCACATACATAGCTTATCCACTCCTACTTAAATACATAATTCTAACTAAGAGTTTATAATAGAAATTACAAAGGAAAAGAACCCTATCAAAATAATCTATTACAAATTCCTATATACTCAAAGAATTACCTAGAAGATAGATTATACAATTGATTAGGAATTAGCTTATATTTAGGTAAGATTATCTATGCCTCTTAGAGGGAGTACCTCTAAGGGTCATATCCTCTGACAATATGGCTGATCAATATATTATGATGAGATTAGGGTAATAAGTCCTATCATTGGTTAAGTGTAGCCAATCCTGCGATGTCATGCTATCAAAGCCTCACCTTACTTAGAGCTTAGTTGTGATAACACTTATTACATAATACTGTAGTATAGTTCTAAGGGAAGAGGTACTTATAGCTTATAACATTACCTATTCATTGACCTAGAACTACATTCTATGTATAAAATAGTACCAACAACAACAGTGTTCTGTAACACTTATATTATCTTACTATTTAAGGACTCCTAATAATATAACTTCAATATAGTAGGTATAGATTAGGTATATTATATATTAGGTAAAGTGTAATTTAAATTTATATAAGTAGCTAGAGAACAAAAATACTTTTCTATATTTTTAAAATATCACCTAAAGAAGAATTTCAAATAATATAATATTTATACATGCCATATAAAGGTTACCCTAATAGCACACAGTGGATGAAGGTATGTCCTAATGCTCTTACATATACAACTATGTCTTTGCTCTTAATTGAGTTTATATGCCCTATCTATACAATAGTGTCCAAAGGAATCCAAATTCCTATAATATTTATATAATTTCCTTTAAGATAGAAAATTGTGATTTAGATTGATAGATATAGTAAATATTTTCATGTATTTCTTGTAAAAGCTTGTTATGTTTTATGTAAATATTATTATATTTTTTTTTTTTTTTTTTTTTGTTTACTTTATGTTATATTATTTCTAGGTATAATCTCTACATGTAACCTCTACAGTTATGGTATAATAAAACCTAATCATCTTATTCTCTAACTATTACATATACTATAAGAGCTTTTTAGCTGTAGTTGTAAGCTTTCTATATTAAGTTAAATATTAAAGATAATAATAGTGCTAAATTATTCTAAAATAGGATAAGTAATAATATGTTTTATAGTACATCTTGAAAGAAAAATTATAGCTACTGTAATCATTACCTATTTTTTTCAAAGTATTAATTAGGCTATTGTAAATGTATTATAGTACTTAGTAGTATAAATAGATTAAAATGTAAATTTATATTAAAATTTAAAATGACATTTGTATCAAAAACATTCTATATAGGAATTAGGATTCCTTCAGTCACTATTAGATGGACAGGGTGTGTACACTCAATTAAGAGCAAAGACATAGTTACATATATAGGAGTGTCAGGATATACCTTTATCTGCTAAGCGCCATCAGGGTAACCTTCATATGGTAAAAAAACATTCTATATATATTTCAAAGTTTTATAATACTTATTCACTTTTACTTAATCTTTACTATTTATCAAGGCCAGTAGTAATATAGTAAGTTGATTATTTATAATTTATTTGTAACATATAATATATTTATCTACTTTGAGTTATTTATTTAATGGTAAAGATTCTAATACCAGATTTTGCAAAAAGGTTCCCATATAAGCAGATTATTTTATGATTGTAAACCACTCCTATAATAGTAAATTTCATATTTGATTATAGTAAATAAACATTTTCTCTAGTGAAATATTTTTTTGCATAATACCTAGGTAAATTATATTTAATAATCAATATTATCTATCTTAGATTTCATAATATACTAGTACTATACATCAACAAGAATAGCTAAGGTATATAATAGAATAGCTTATATTCTAATAATATTTTTTTTTTTACTATTTTTTTTTAGAAAGAGTCTCATATTTCCAATAAGGTAGTATACATATTTATTGAGAAATCAGGTTAAAAAATTTTACTTCGAAGTATATCTATATCATATTAAATATGGAAAAATGATACTAAAAGTAAAAAAAATTACAACTAGTGAATACATAAAATCTTCTTTAAAGATATATATAACTATGCTTATAAGGTATAAATACTATAAATAATATAGAGGATCTACTATATTCTCTAGATATGATGGAAATTTTTTCTCACTAAAAAAATATTCATTTTCCCTAATTTAATTAGAGAGATATTTCTATTTTATTATTATTTAAAGGTATAAAGCTTATAACCCTGAATAGAAACTTATTTATAATTATTTTGATAGTTATTAATTATCAAAAAATTTAAATAAAAAAATTCACTACTATAAGGTCTTTAAATACTTGTAATCTAAAATATAAACACTTCCCTTAATTTCTAATTTTCTATTTATGTGGTTCAAGCTATTTATTATTATCTTCAAGTTATAGTATATACCTCCTATAGATGAAATTCTCATATAAAAAAAAACTAAAAATACAAAAACATTTTGTATAAAATAGCTAGTGAATCTGTATTACCTAATATAAAATAACTAACTATATATTTAAACAGAATTTAATAAATATACTTTATAAAGCTATATATCTAGTTTTGAGGGGTATAAAAAAAGGGAAAGGGAGGAAAAAAATTTAATATTATATGGTATTTGTCAATACCTAGTATGAGATTCAAACATTTTTATACAATTCTCTTTTTCTAATATGAATTCTTTTAATACTAAATATAGATTAATAAAATAAATGATATAACTAGAGTGCTAGTATTATAAGTAAAGACCCTACAAAAAAATAAAGTAATAGGGTAAGAACTATAGATTATAACTATACTACATTGATAAATAAATATGGTACTAGTAATATTTCTTTTAATAAGTTTCATCGTCCCTAAGCATAGAGATATTTAAATTCTAGTATATATTCTAAAAAAGAAGTGATAAATCTAGTTTTTGTTGATGTATTATACTATATAATTTTTGAAATATCATGAATTTAGAAGTGGAAACTATTCTCTATTAAGTAAAATTTAAAACTAAGCTACTAGTCTACTACTTAAATATTTAGTTTCTAATTTAGTGGCTATTTGCATAGAAAGAAATACTAAAGGCTATATTATAGAGATGTTTAAAATCTAGCATCTATTCCTCTACTACTATTCCTTTATAGTAAATTACATCATTAAGTTAAACTTACTTCTTACCTTATAATTAAGCTTTAAAAAGTTTACCAGCTTCTTGAAATTATCTATATTTAATTATTTAGCAATAAAAATTTAATAAAAGAAAACAAAAGCACTAATTCCAAGTATATTAATCTTCAATAATACAATATTTTTTTAAAATATATTATTTTCTGTCTACAAGATATATTTAATGTAGTTATACTATTAGAACTATTATATCCATATGTTAAAGAGGAGAATTTCTACTAGGCAAAAAAATACATACTTAGGTTATAACAATCTAGATTAAGTTATACTAGAGGCAATTATTTTACTCACAACTAAGCTAGAAGTATAAGAGTATATAGAATTTGTATACCTTGTAGAATTTATTCTCTCACCATACATGGAACTACTTGCAAAAAGGGTTACTTTATAGTTCTACTAAAGTAAATTCACTTTATTCTATAATTTATATAGGAAGAAAGTATATTCTATTTTTTTATAATGCTTTTATTTTCTCAATGATGTATTTATTACCACTAAGTTTTTCAATTTCTCTTTTCATTTTCCATATTTTTCCTAGTTGCTTTCAATCAGACTTTTCACTTTCTACTTTATGTTTTGATATGTACATGATAGCTATAATATATTTCTATTATATAGAATTTATAGAATATGGGATTTTTCTTTTCCTTCTTATAGGTATTAGATATATCTTTTTGAAGATTTTATTATATTATTTATTTACTTATTTATTTATTTTTTCATTTATTTCTTTATTATTAGTTCTTACCTGCTCTAATATAATTTTCCTATTTGTATAATGTATATATCTAGAAATTTATACATTGAAGTTGTTACAGTTCTAAGGTACCATGGACTTATACAATAATAGACAAGAACTTAGAATCTAACCAGTAAGTGTTATACCCATCATAGCTACCAGGCTCTGCCTAAATTATGTGGCTCTACCTTATTGGACTTAAACATGATACCTCTAGTGCACTGCTATACAGTGATGACCTATGGCTAAGCAATATCTATATGACTATATATGATGAGAATATTGGCATATTATACAAGGACTTAGTCACCCTTGTAGAATGGGCAGCCTGACTGATCAAGCCAGTCATCACAAGAGGATATGACATATGAGAGGTCATAGCAATCTATTGCTCATACATTCATAATCATTCCCTATGTAGAATTCAGACTCTTCTAGGCTATGCAAGAATGGTAATTAGTGATTAGAAAGTTAGTCATACATAATCTATTGGGTTCTATTTCCTTCTTTTTCTTTTATTATCTATAATTCATCTCCTAGGTTAGAATTAGTATTTATAGGTAGACTGTTGGACATTCTTTGTCTAGAGATAAGGTATCTCTAGAGTCTCGACAACCCCCCTACCTTAGGGTGAAGACCCTCCTTATAGGCTACCATATCAGCCTAGTCTTTTCTCTTACCTTTCTGACCATACTTTTTTCAGCTAGTAAGATAAGTTACTATGCAGTGATACCTGAGATCTATTGTCGATAAACATAGTCCTGAGTTACAACCCAAACATATAAGTAAGCAGGTAGGTGGACACTATAGGCAGTGTTATGGGAACCTCTCCATGAGTTCCACATGCTAGTTGGCTATCCTACCTAACATCTCAAATCAACTCAGAGACATGAGCTGAAGATCAGGTAACTTGTCCGCAAGGCAATTCTCCTTGTTGTGTACAGTGTACCAATCTCTATCCGAGATCCAACCTGAGGGTGATTGCTTCTTGAGGTCCATTACCTAAGAGACAAAGGCTGGGGATCAGGAACTTGCAAACTAGGCAACTCTCAATATTGTGTACAGTATACCAATCTCTATCCGAGATCCGACTTTAAGAATTGTAACTCCTCTAATATAAGTTATCTGACCTCAGATGGATGAAGGAACCACTTATCTTAATAAATGATGGGAGTGGTTATATACCTATGAACAGCTGTGCCACCCTCTGGATCACCTAATCAACATCAAGCGAACACCATTCCCCTTCTTATATAGCTAAGAAGTACATTCCAGTCTTTAGAAGACCATAGATGTAACTCAGTCCTTCAATCCATCATCAAGATAACTAAGACAATAGGAGAGAGGCAAATCACTGCACAATAGGTACAGGTTTCCCTGCACTAGGCCAGTCACCGCCACCAGGAGGTGGTGATAGAGTTAACAAGCCTGGGTAAGACAACGAATATAATAAGTAGCCTATATCTTACTTCATTAAGCATGAGGATCAGTGATGCCGATGATGAACTTTATTGATCATAAGAAGGTTATCATAGAGGTAACCTAAGTTAGGCCTATAGGGATAGAGACAAAGATACCGCTGAGGTAGGCTTTAGCAAGCCCACAGTATCGGAGATGAAGATACCGCTGAGGTAGGCTTTGGCAAGCCCAAAGTATCAGAGACGAACATACCGCTGAGGTAGGCTTAGGTAAGCCCACAGTATTGGAGACGAATATACCACTGAGGTAGGCTTAGGCAAGCCTACGGTATCGGAGATGAAGATACCGCTGAGGTAGGCTTGGGCAAGCCCACGGTATCGGAGATGAAGATACCGCTGAGGTAGGCTTGGGCAAGCCCACGGTATCAGAGACGAAGATACCACTGAGGTAGGCTTGGGTAAGCCTATGCTATTGGAGAAGAAGATACCGCTGAGGTAGGCTTGGGTAATCCCATAGTATCGGAGACGAAGCTGGTAGAATCTGGCAGAATCTTGCAGCTGAGGAAAATCAGAAGTACCCAGCACATACTAAGAAATTCCCACAGTAAAATGCAGAGCTCACAACATCACCACTAGCAGTACAATTATAATTACTGTAGTCCTAAGACCATTATGATTCCCAGGAGGGTAATTCGTAAGTCAACTTACACCGGAGTTGAACCTGGGACTACACACAGATGTATGTGGTACATAGCCTTCACCTTTGGGATCACATTCTGTGGAATGCGACCTTCACTGCTGTCCCAAGCTGCCAGATCGACAAGCCTATCTGTATTGAGGAAGGAGATACCACTGAGGTAGGCTTTGTGAAGCCTACAGTATCAAAGATGAAGATACTACTGAGGTAGGCTTAGATAAGCCTACGGTATCTCCAAAGGAGGTCGTACTGAGGTAGGCTTCATAAAGCCTCCTCTTATCATCCTTCTTAAATACCCCAGTATATGCATCCTGTTATATAAGGAATGACATTGTTCGAACCTTATAGAAGCAACTTCATGCAAGTGTCTCTTTTAGGTTCCTTCTAAGGTAACATAATGATGCTGAACACTGATCATAGACTTGGTAAAGAATACCTGTGATCATCATAGGTTTAACTTGATATTCTATCTTCAATAAGACTTGTATATTGCCTATATAGCTGATCATGCCATAACTATTAGGTTAGCTTTAAACGAGTTCATCAATGCCTCTATTATACCATGCCATTCTATATGAAATTATATAAGCCTTATACAACCATCAGGTATAGCCCTTTTATAGTTTAGGTAATGCCACTATAAAATCAGTGTTTGTAACAGGCAGGGTTTATAGTGTGACTGGTGGTTAAGCGAAACAGGATAGTAGTTACAGTAAGTACCACTTACCTTATCCTAATCATCACCGGTACTGTATAGGGACTCTGACCATTACAAAACCTCCTTGATTCTGGCATCACTCTCATAGTTCCTAGGAGGGGTACTTAGGCCCCCTAGACTATTCGCACAGGTCACCAAAATGACACTTGATGTATCTCCCCTATCCATCACTATACTTTAGGCGAAGCGACTGACTATTATTTCTTCAGCTCTTTCTTTTCTTTTCTTTTGTTATTTCTATAGCAGGGGCAGGGGAGGGAAGGAGGGTAGGGAATTGGTTATATAGCTTAGCTTTTTCTTTCCTTTGTTTTATTTTGAATACTCTTTTCCTTTATTCAGTTTTGTTTACACTCAGGTGATACATTATAGTTGTTGACTATATGCAGATGGCCCTGATTATGTTTGATGCTATAGGCAGAGAATCCATAAAGTTTGTAGCCTCATATAGTTAGAATAGAACTGAATAATTATCATCATCATCATCATCTTTATCTAGGGACAGGACGTACTTCTATACCTTCCTACCCCCTACATTGTAATGAGCAGAAACTATCACCAGTCCCATCCTCAGCTAAGTGAGAAGACTACAACTCTACAATAACCAAGTATGACAACAGTCACACACAATATATACCATCTATATGAGACTTCCCAGTATCTTATAGGTCTACATAACAGCCTGCTTGATAGGTTGAGAGTCCCCTTATGGCGCCCACTGTGCCTGTGACTGTACCAGGTATTCGCTTAAGTGAAGTCTCACAATACCTCCTATACCCCCTATTTTGACACTCTCAGAGCTCCTAGGAGGGGTGCCCAGGCCCCCTAGAGTGATCACATAGACTACTAAGTGACTTTTTCCACCGTAGTATTAATACCACAGTGCCTCTCATAGTACCAAACTAAACTAACCAACATAAGTCAGGAAAACCAAAACTAAATGAATAAGACTATATGGATGATGCTTTCCCCTCCTCTAGAATACCTGACTACAAACTCAAAATACTAGCTAAGCAATACTATGCTAATAAAAGCGAGCTAACCAGCTAGGCTCACTTATACAGACACACTACCTAAAGTCTCCCCATTACCTAGAATGATGTGAGGATAGTTTCAAGTAGAGGAGATGGACAATACTTTCTTTATCATGTATATAATTGCTTACTTAGGCCAGTATTTTGAGGAGGAAGGATTTTGAACCTTTTCCTTTATTTTTCTTTCTTTTGTCTTAGGGGGAGAATAGGTGATACTTCATAGTCATTGACTGCATAAGGACAAGCCTAGGTAGCTAGAGTAGAAGTAGAGTATTTACCAAAATTTGAAATGAATAATTATCATCATTATCATCTTTATCTAGGGACAGGAGTCTCATAAATCTTGACCCCCCCCTACCTTAAGGTGAAGACCCTCCTCGCAGGCCTATACATCAGGCTAGTCTTTTTTGTTTAGTAGCATATGATGACAAACTTGGATGCTCTAGGACCTCCTCATACCTTTCTGACTCTGTAAACAATAGCTTAGTGAGACATTTCTTACATGGTGATACCTGATATATATCATCGATACACACTTCCTCTAGCTGAAGCCTGACTGTGTAAGCAAGTAGGTAAGTGGATATACATGGTTAGCCTCCTTAGCGACATTATAGTATAGGATCATACTACTATAAAATGTCACTTAAGTGAACTTCTGACTGTACAACACCTGAACTTACGATGCTCTCAGAGTTACTAGGAGGGGTGCTCATGCCCTATAGAGTGATTGCACAAATTACCATAGTTTCCTAGCTTGTTGCAGTAAAACCTTAATGCCCCTTACAGCACTAACACCAGCTAACTTAAGTCAGGATTCCAAAATAACCTAGACCAAACTACATACTTACAGTGTTCCCCCTCCTACAGGGTGCCTGACCACAAACATAAACTAATATAGACTAATAAACTAATTGCTACAATACTGGTATACTCGCTCTAGGCAGTCATACCCACCAGTATCAATATACTGCCAAAAGTCTCTTTGTTACCTAGAACTAATGAGCATAGTTTTTAGTAGAGGAGATGGATTTTTCTTTCTTTGTCATATAACTAGTCACTCACTTAGGTAGGTATTTGAAGGAGAATAGATTTTGAACTTTTTCATTTATTCAGTTCAATTTTGGAGGAGAACAGGTACTATACCATAGTCATTGACTGCATGTAGACATACCTAGATAGTTATAGAAAAAGTAGAGTAGCTATTAAAAATTGAACTGAGTAATCATCATTATCATCATCTTTGTCTAGGGATGTAAAATAATAGTAACATGAGAATATAATATATTGGATATCCTTTGTCTTTTCCTTCAACTAGTATATACAATAGACAGGCTATTTCTCTACCACCAATGCAAATATCTTCAAAAGCCTCCCTTGAATACCCCTACTAGACCTTCTATAGTAGTACATCTGAACTATGTATACCTTGCAGATAGTATGTCTCCTAGAAGGTCATCCTATCACCTTAGCCATGCCAGGCAACTTCCCTATATAGAACAAATAACAAGACACTAATATACATAGATGAAAAATAGACTACAAAATAGTCCATAGAAAGACTATCAGGTAATAGGTGATGCCCTGGAACTCCAAAGCAAAACCAATAATTGCTAAGAGCTAGCCACATTTTATTGACAGACTTACTATAGACCTATGACAATACATAGACCAAGACACAGTGTTTAACTATTTTAATATCCTCCTAGGAGAGAGCACCCCCTCCCTAGACTCTCACCTATGAATGCTCATACTAGCAAAAGACAAGCTCCTAGCTAAGTGGTAGCTATGAGGAACAAATAACAGAGAAGTAACCATATACCTATCCCTCTATAAAGACTCCTCTTTTAAGCTCCTGAGATACTAAGCTAGTCTCCTCTTCTAAATGCAGATGGGAAGCTCATATCTATCAGTGCACCTCTCCTGGAGAGAAGGATGGTCTAACTGCCCTAAATATCATAAAGAACTAGAAACTATAGAGCATGCTATTAGGAGATACCTAGAAAGAATCCTAGAATAGGAAGTATTCCTTCCAATAAACCCCTCGCTTACCATAATCTTCAATAGCCCCTCACTGCTCAATGACCTCCTAGACTATATGTGTTACAGATTACTATATATGTAATGTAAAGTCTCAGTAAAGATACCTTAGGCACGCTTCACAAATGTTAATAAGTAAACTCAGATATCTTGGCTAAATGAAAGCTCAACTAGAAAAATATCTTTCCTATAAGTTCAGGGTAGACTTCTATAAAGAAGTGAGAAGAATGAATATATTCTTTAAGGCTTAAAGATAACTCAAAGGTTTCATAATAGTGATTGTAAGAGAAGGCAAGAAGCTATGTACTCAAGAAGGAAGGAAGGAAAAGAAAAGAACGTAAAGAAGATGCATGCTTAAATACAACTTCCTTTACCTGAGATGATAAAGAGATGATAAATGAAATGGAAATACAAAGAATTATTTCACAATCTAGACTATCCTTTAATTCCTAAGCACTGAAACATGTAGAAGAGTCTAGAAAGGACAGGATATGATTAGTACTCGATTTGACTATGATCACCTAATACTCTTATAGGCTTCACTCCCATTTGGTGCTAATCTCTCTCAATATGAGTCTGATTGCCTGATCATAACCTCATGGCTGACTAGGCCAATGTTACATCATGCCAATAGCTGATTATGTAGTAACTATAGGGCTAACTTCCTACACCTAGTCAGGGTTAACAGTAAAGCCACACCATGCAATGCCCGCTATGAGGTTATGTAATAGAGGATTATACTCTAGAGTACCTAATATAATGGTAAAGGGTAGAGATTATAATACTTACATGTTGATATTATAAGTATAACCTCTATCATAGTACATTATCTATGTACTAAGACAAGACCACTACTAGTATTTATAACAACATGGCTACAACCAAGATAGGAATAATGCACTAATATAACTAATATAGACTCCAAGTACAGGTAGGAGCTCCCCCTAGCAGAGCCTATTCTTGTACCCCCATTAATTCCCCCTCTATCCTAAGTCACTACCATTCCTATAGACCTTGTGCTCACACTGTTAAATGGCTTGACAAATCTTTCACTAGTGCAGATCCTACTAAGGGACTATCTGCACCATCTCCTTTATATGTTTCTTATTTTTCTCTATCGCTAGTGTCTAGTGATGGTGGATATTTAGTAGAGGAAATACCTTTTTATACTTCTTCTAATCTAATGTGATAGCCCTCTATTTTTCCTGACTTGATTTTTAAATGGGTGGTTTCTTTAAGGCTAAGAGGGGGACTACTTTTAAGTATGCCATAGTTGTTAAGTTTATGCAGATTCTTTTATAAATGTTTAGTTTAGAAAATGAAGATTGAGTAATCATCATCATCATCTTTATCTTTTCCTATCACTAGTACTACATAGGGACCCCCAATGTACAATACCTACATGGTCATAGCATTGCTCTTAGAGTTCCTAGGAGGGGTATTCAGGCCCCCCAGCATGATTGTGTATATCAATACAAACTAGATAAGTAGTCACACCAAGCCCTTATAGCTACTCATAGTACCAGAAACTTCTGCCTATAAAGATAGGGATAACAAAACAATAGGACAAAAACTCAAACTCAGGCAACTACCCCCCCTCTATATGGCCTCTACCTAAAGCAAATGAGAATAAAACCACAAGATCACAACTAACGAATGATAGCAGTAGGTCACTTATATTAGGTACAGCACCACTCAAAGTTTCCTATTGCCAATATCTAGTGATGGTAGATTTCAGGTAGAGGAGATAGACTTTTCTTTCCTTTGTAACTAGTCCCTCACTTAGGCTTTAGAAATATTTTGAGGAGGATTTATTTTGAAGATTTTTCCTTTATTCAGTTTTGGGGGAGAATAGGTTCTACACTATAGTCATTAACTATATATAGACAAGCCTGGGTAGCTATAGAAGAAGTGGAGTAGTTACCAAAAATTGAACTGAGTAATTATCATCATCATATTTGTCTTTTCCTTCCTTACTTCTTTAGCTTTGAGACTAGCTTTATGTGACGGATCACCCTATATAGTTTGTATATGACTCGGTAAAGATACCTCAGGCATACTTCATAAATGTTACTAAGTAAACTCAGATATCTCAGCTAAATAAAAGCTCAAATGGAAGATATATTTCCTACGATGAACAGGTAGACTTCAAGTGGAGAAGATAAAGAAAGATGAATATATTCTTTAAGGCTTGAAGATAACTCAAAGGCTTTCACAATGGTGATTGTAGAGAAGACAAGAAGCTATGTGCTAAAGAAGGAAGGAAGGAAAGACAACAAGACAAGAACACTCTATTCCCAATTTACTACATACACTTTCCTGACAACAAGACAAGGATACTCTTTTCCTTCGGTCACACTCTCTAGCGGACGGCACTATTTGCGAACTTAATTGAATGGCCTAACTAAGAGAGGGAGCGATACATCGCTAAGCGCCGTCAGGGTAACCCTTCATACGGCCATTGTGATCATCGGTCCCATTCGCTTACAGGGACTGAACCAGTAATTAGGCAACCCTGCATGGTCAGGGAAAACTCGCTTACGGTACAAAACCCACGACCAACCGGTAATTCGTGGTATGGAATGGGACGAGCGGGATTTGAACCTACGACATTGCGCGTTACCGCACAACGACACCAGGACAGCCATACCACTAGACCATCCTCGCCCCTGACAACAAGACAAGAACAACTACATGCTTATATATCCTATCCTTCACCTAAGCTAACAAAGAGATGACAAATAAAATAGAAACACAAAGAATCCTTTCACGTTCTAGACTATCTCCTGATTCCTAATCACTGAATCCTGTAGAAGCGTCTGGAAAGGACAGGACATGATTAGTACTCGATTTGACTATGATCGCCTATCACCCTCTCAGGCCTCACTCCCGATTTGTGATAGTCTCTCACAATATGAGTCCAATTGCCCCATCATGACCTCATAGCTGACTAGGCCAATGTCGCATCATACCGATAGCTGATCATGTGGTAACCGTAGGGCTAACTTCCTATACCTAGTTAGGGCTAATGGCAAAGTGACACTATACTATGCCACACCATGAGGTCATGTGACAGAGGATTGTCTCCAGAGTGCTTAACACAATGGTGAAGGGTAGAGACAGCATACTCACATGTTGACATTCTAAGTGTAACCTCCATCATAGCGCATTGTCCAGGTACCTTAACGCTGACCACTACTGGTGTTCATAACACTTTAAGTCTTAAGAATATATCACCTTATCTTTGCAACATTACTTTTTCATATTCTATCTCTTAGTAGACACAGGAAGGATCTTATTCAGTTAAGAAGAATAAGTTAAGATATCTAAGTTCACTTAGTAATACTTATAGCTTTGTACCTGTAAGGTCTTTACTGAGTTTATTCTACCTCCTGAGATACACACCATTAATAGAAGTCTACTTAACTACATATATATCTTAATTTATAGATAGTAGAATTACTTTAAATCTAAGGCTAATAATCATAATAATAAGCTAATAAATATAGTAAAGCTAAAAAAAAACTATAGGATTATTTTATATATATAAGTTTTTTATTCACTCCCAGTATTAATAATTATTAGATAATGCTAGATTTTATAAAGGTTTGGACTACAGAAATTATGATAGTTTATTATAAAAATACTATTAAGTATGTAAAGCTTCTAGCTAGGTAAAAGCTTATTTTAAATTCTGATGCCTATATGCTTATAGCAGTAATAATTATTTAGACTAGATTCATGAACAAAATCTCATAATCATTATTATCTTCCCTATAACTATACTACTATTACTTAATAAGTTAACTTAGGTATTCAGGGGCCTATTAAACATGAAATCCACTGTAAATCTTTAGCCTTTCCTATTGAGATTATGAAAACTGAGCTATGGATAGGGCAAAAGTTATTAGAGATTGAATTATATCTCTACTGTATTCCTATAATGCTATAGATTTTTGGTTACTGGAAG
Organism: Phymatotrichopsis omnivora; assembly: GCA_016880775.1. Lineage (NCBI taxonomy): Eukaryota > Fungi > Ascomycota > Pezizomycetes > Pezizales > Rhizinaceae > Phymatotrichopsis > Phymatotrichopsis omnivora. The sequence continues at coordinate 9,824 of JABYPW010000459.1, read as the reverse complement.
CTTTCAAACTAGTCAAAAACAACACTATTGAAATTGGTATATTTTTCTATCTAGTAATTTCTCACAAAGCTTTAACTTCTAGATACCAACTTCTATAGGCATAAGAATACTCCTATGATTATAGAACTTATAGCCTTTGATATGATATATTGATGTTTGAAATAGTTCTCAATATTTTTTTTAATACTATTTTCATTACCTGGTATAAAGTTTTTTCTCATGTTTCAAAGAGACCAATACAAAGAAACCAAGTTTTTTTTTTGTTTTTTTTTTTACAACAAAATACATACATATATATATATAATATATTGTTTGAAAAATCCATGGGATTGTACAAAATTTTTTTGAAAATATGGAAAAATTGAACATGGCTAAGAGTGATGACAACAATGAAGAGTTGGAAATTCACCATCAGTGTATGGGCTCAAATGCTTGTGAGGATCATGAGAAAGGAACAAACCCCCATTGAGAAGGAAAGAAAAAAACAGTCCTAATAAAGGATTAGCCAATGATCATCAACGGTAAAGGAAAATAAGGAGTAACAATGAAACAAGAAATGAAACTCAGAAAGAGTGGAGCGACCAGGACATAAAATTGCCTAACAACCAAAAAGAAAAAGAGAAAGAAAGCGCCGATGACGATGCCCGCAACTAAAAGGAACCGAAGGAACAACACTAGCTGCATGAAGAGAAAGGACAAAACAAGTACATTTAACAGTAAAAACCACAACCTATAGGAAGGGGCAGATGAGAAAAATGGAGAAAGAAGCGAAGAATAAAAAGAGAGGGGGGGAGGAGAGGAAAGAGATTTCGTAGGCTTAGAAGTAAGGAACAACGAAGAGAGTTCAGGAAAATGCCAATCTTAGCTTGGGAGTTTTCGAAGGTGGCAGGCGCTGTAGGAGAATCAAGGGGAGGCGAGTAGTCAAGGAAATCGCCGAGAGATAGAGACGAGATAAAGGTGTTGGAGAAGAGAAGGAGGCGGAAGAGACAAATGAGCGAGTGATAAGTAGTGACAAAAAACATCCAAGCTCTAACGCAAACCATACAAAAAAAAAAAAAAAAAAAAAAAAAAAAAAAAAAAAAAAAAAGCCGAAAGTTCGCCGCAAAGCTGCAAAGCAAACTGAATAACAATCCTCTTTTTGGAGAGGAGGACAAGATTCAGACACGGAGAGATGATATCGCGACGGCCCACTTGACAAATCCCCGGACAACAGCAGCCAACCCGCCCCCCCGCGAGAAAAGAAAGACAAGCATTTGTCCACACACCGACGTAGGACGTCAATAATTCCATTTAATTTGTTGATGAAATTGCGTTTGTAGACAGAGCTGAAATCTGCACTGAACACTTCATCGCGTGTATGAATGACTTGCTGGAGCCGCGAGAAAACGGCCGCGAGCCTATGATTGAAGCGAATAATGAGGTAAACTCTAGAGCGATATCCGATAGCATTGACTTTGACTTGGGTCAGGAGGTTTTTACAGTTTCGGATGAGGATAAGGCTGGGGGTAATTTCGGAGAAGCAAATGACCAAGGTTTAAGTTAGTGGGTTTAAAAGTATTTATTTAGTAACTGGGATCTTTTTTTTTTTTTTTTTTTTTTTTTTTTTTTTTTTTTTAGCACGGTATGTTTGTCAATTTTCTTTGATTTCAATTTTGTAGACGCTGGTTACATGTAATAGAGATATGCTTAGATACCTTATATTTTTTTCGAAATCATACCTGATGCAGCTCCATGTCATGGCAAGCACCCTTGGCACCAAGCCAATCTTCAATATGAAAGGCGCACCACTCCACTTTCTTCCTCTTCCTTTTTCCTTTCTTCCTTTTTTCTTTTCACCCCCTTGGGGGGGAGGTTGAACCTCCATCGCTTTCAGGCCGTCACGGCGTGGATGGGAAGGAAGTACGTGTAGTAGAGATGTTGTAGTTGGATGTGATGAAAAAGCGATAAATAGAAGTGATAGATGTAATAAAAGAGGGAATACAGTCAGAAGTGTACAGCGCCGAAGTATGTGATTTTCATAATCTGAAGAATGTGTTGAACGTGTCGAGAGGAATCCGGATCTGTTACCGAAAACTTTTTGGTCGTTTTTTTTTTTTTTTTTCTTTACGCTAGAGGATACATAAGCGGTTTCGATACCTTTCTTATTCCTTTTTCTTTTGGTTTTGGGTTTGGTTTTTGCATCTTGGGGGAAGGGAAATGATATAATGCCGCGGGCGGGTGACGACGCATCCGCAAAAGCGGTTGGGAAAACACAATCAATACTTATCGCTGGACTTACAGGATTCCGACTTTTGCACACTCAGATTGTTCTTCAAGTTTTCATAAACACTTCCTCGCTCGTTTCGCTCCGTCGCCATCTCGTTGGGTGGTTGGGGGATTAAGGAATAGATGGAAGGTGATGTATGAGTTGCTTACTTTTTTTCTTTTCCAGAACATCACGACGAGGAACGGACCATTACGGAACGAACTTGAGGTGTGCTGTACAAAGACTAGATGGAGGCAATGAATGAAAGAGATAGATAGAAGCGATAGGCAGAAGCAATAAACGAAGATGGGGCATACAGACAAAGAACTGAGAGCACCGCCGAAGAAAATGATTTTTGAACATGCCAAGAAGGAATCTAGACCTATTACGAAGCATTTTTTTTTTGGCGGATTTATTTTAAATAAGATGATTTGCGCTGGACAGTGGATGAACGTTTTGATACTTTTTTTTGGTTTTTGTTTCTGGTTTGGTTTTTGGTTTGGTTGCATCTTGAGGAATAGAAATTTTTTTAAAAAAAAAATACACAAGGCTACGGCGCCGGCGACGACGCACTCCCGAATGCAATTGAAAAATGATACGATGCGTACATTCACTTACTCGCCGCCGACCTTGTAAATGGAGAGTTGGATACAAAGTCCGATTTCTGCGTGCTCGAGTTGTTCAAGGTTTTTTTTTGGTGCCGTAAACACTCATTGATAGATCATCGCAGAGCAGAAAAAGAAATATGCATGCAGGAACTCTATTCGAAACCTCAAGTTCATAACCACTGCACTAGAAACAAAAAACTCTTCCCCCCCCCCCCGAAAAAAAAATAAAAATAAGAATGAAAAATAAAAAAGGAAAAAGGAAAAAGGAAAAAAGAAAAATAGGTCTCTAAAATTTAAATATAACTGCACGTAGCCTCTCCCTACCTCCATCTATCCAATCTCCATCTCACTCCACATCGCGTTACCTTTATGTTCATATGATTCTATATTTTTTTTATTTCTATGATTCTATAGTGCTATGGTTCTATGATTCTATGGTGCTATGGTTCTATGATTCTATGGTGCTATGGTTCTATGATTCTATGGTGCTATGGTTACCTTCCTATGTTTCTGTCTTTTATACATGCAATGACAAAACACGAAAAAAAAAAAAAAAAATTACAATCCCTCCGTAATTTTCACCCTGTATCGTACAAAACCACCAACACCCCCATCTAGCATGTAACAGTCAAAAAACCACCCAACTCCAATATCGACATTCCCACATTCATCACGAACCGCTCGCAACATCCAACTACACATCCTCGTCTTCCTCTACGGCCACGGCCATCCCCATCATCCTCATATACCCTATACCGCCTACGCCCCATCGTCTCTCGATTTCCTCCTCGTCACCGGTTTCGCCCTCCCATAGCCGCTGGTAGCAGCTGAGTCCGGAGGTGTTGAAATGCGCGTACGGGTAGCCGGGATCCAGGTATGCAGAGCAGAGGAAACAAAAGTGCGTACCGCATTTGCAAACCATGTGGTTGCAGCCGTGGGACTTGATAGTAGCGGCGCCGCAGGTGGGGCAGGGCGAGGTATGTTGTTGGAGGTATTCCTGGATGGATGGACGGAACGTAAGCATATGCGAAGAAAGCAGCCAGTAGGGACGGATAAAAGGGGACAAACCTCCGTCAGCAGTTCCTCCTCGGACACGACAACACCGTCCTTCACGACGCGGCACCGCCCCAATGGCCCGTGCCAGCTCATCATGCACTTTCTGCAGAACGCCAGCTGGCACCTGCTATTGGAGCAGATTTGCAAATCGCTCTCGCTCTCGTTACCCATTTCCGGCACCAACTCCTCTACCTCAGTCCGGCCGTGCGGCGGCGGGATCCGCGGCGTGACTTCGAGGTCCGGGAGAAAGTATGTGCTGTGTTGCTTCCTCATGGCGTCTTCGTGCGCTTTAATGCTCTCCCTGCTAGGCGCCTGGCACCAGGGCCGGGGACAGTAGGTTGTACCCGGGTCTGCGTCCAGCGACTCTTTATGTTTGAGCTTGATGTAGCGCTCGACGATCTCCTTGTCTAGGGGGATCTGCTCTAGTTCCTCGGGGGGGAGGGTCGGGGGGAGAAACTTCTTCCGGGGCTTGGGCTCGGGGCTAGAGGACGGAGAGGCGGGCGGAGTGAGTTGAGGGGCGGAGTGTTGCTGTTGGAATTTCTTCTTCGCGAGCGAGACGCAGGAGGGGTCGGAGCAGACGATGGAGGAGATTTCGCCGCGGGTTATGGCGGAGGTGAAGTACGCGGTGAGGCAGGGGCGGCAGAAGGCGTGGGAGCAGGAGTGGATTTTGTGACAGAGAGTGCCGGGCTTCGGTTCTGTTGCGCCGGGTGAATTAGTATTCTTGCTCGCGGTGAAACAAGGGAAGAAGAGCATACCTAAGCAGATACCACATTCGTAGCTTCCGGCTTCAAATACCTCTTTCTTGCACTGGACATTCCATTTCACCATACTCTCCTCCAAGCCTTCGTCGAGCACCAACACTTTGTCCTCCGCGATCCCGTACTCCACACCAAATGCTTTGACCAATCCGAACAACTGCTCCGCCTGTTGATTTACCTGGTCCACAGTAACCCACGTAACCTCACCATATTCCCTCCACAGCTCCACGATGGCCCTCTTGAGCTCCTCGATTTTCTCCGGCCACACCCAACCCAGGTGCGTAGAAATCTCGACCTCCGGCGGGGACTCTACTGGGTACGTCTCCGGCAACGCGAATTTCAGTGTAATCGGGGGAAAGTGCGACAGGAGGTAGCCGCGGACGGTGATATCGGCAACGCGGGTATTGGGGGAAGTGAAATAAGTCGGCACGGCAGAAACGGGGTTTATGGGCAGGGAGATGCTGAAGGAAAAGGGCGTGTGCAGAACAAGTTCGGGGTATATGCAGGAGAGGGTGTGAATTTCTCTGGAGCGCTCGTCGGTGGAGTCCTCGAGATCTGCGGGGACAAGCGCTGACATGGCGGGGTGATGGGTGCGGAGTCGGTAATACCGTATGAAGGGATTATGGGGAAGCCGGAGGACCAGTGGTTCCTGAGAAGACGGGAAGAAAAGGAGGTAGAGGAAAGATTAGTTGTCGGTGACTCGGTGTGGCGTGGGTGCAACGGCGATTAATAAGCTTACAGTGAACCGCACGTAAGCGGCAGCTCGACTGGCTTTCGGGCATGAATTCACGTTTCTTCGCCTGCTGCGTGATGATGGCTCTTCTTGCGCACATTTATGTAATCATTCGAGATGACTCGATTCACGGCAGACCTGTTCAGCGGAAAAGTCTTGTTGCAACACGCGAACCGATCGACGCAGCGGTTGTTTTGAATCTTGGTCGCTGATACAATATGTAACTATATGTAGCTATTAGGGTAGTAGAGTACTGTACAAGTATTTGAAGTAATGTACTAGTAGAGTACATACATATCAGTACCTACTATGTACTAGTACATGTAGTAGATATGTTGGCTGGCATGATGGGCAGGGGACCTTTATGTATGAGTCTGAGACAGCCATCGCCCAGCCCAAGAGGCCTTGGCCCAATGCGTTTTGGCACAAGCTTCCATCGGAAACGAGACATCGACTTGACAGCCATTCGTCGAGCCACCGAGCTAAAGTAGTCTGTGCAGCAAGCCGAACCAAAAAAAAAAAAAAAAAAAAAAAAAAAAATATAAATAAAGTAATAAAGTAATAAACAAGGAAAGAATAAAGGAAACAGGAAAAGAAACTCTTGCCTAGCGAGCACTGCAGACCCTTCTCTTCTCCAGAGATTCACCAAGTGTGGGAGCGAGAGCGACCGAGGCGACAATCCATTGATCTGGGGAGAAAAGTCGTCAAATTTGACAGTTATCCGAAGGAATTGCTTTTTTTCTGGCTGCGGATGTCTGTTTCTCGCCGTTGAGAAAAGACGGTGGTCGAGGAGAGAGCTTGCCTGAGAGGAGGTGACCTGGGCAGGTACGTATAGTACAATATCAAGAGCCTCTCTGCTCCATCCTTCGCCGTATACATGCTCACACCGATCGGAGCTACAGTCATCCTCTCCATTTCCAACGAAGCTGCCCGTTGCCATTCCGCTTCTGTTCGATCGAATTGAGAGCTTTGGCAAACCCCTCCAAAACCTCCTACCCACCAACGCCAAAATGGAGTCTCCCCGCATTCTCCTCGTCGATGCCTACGACTCCTTCACCCACAATCTCTCCGTCCTCCTCTCAGCTTCAATCCCCCACTCGATCGTGCACGTCATACACAACAATACACCCTTCACCACCCTCTCCTCGCTACTCCCCTACCTCTCGTCGTTCGACGCAGTTGTCGTTGGCCCGGGTCCTGGCTCTCCCGCAAATCCCAAAGATGTCGGCATTGTCAAACACCTCTGGTCCCTCCCTGAAAATCTTCTCCTCCCCATATTCGGCGTTTGCTTAGGACTGCAGAGCATGGTGCTAGCGTTCGAGGGGAAGGTGGAGAGGTTGAAGGTCGTCAAACATGGATTGATATACCCCGTCACCCACAGCGGTGAGCAGTTATTTGAGGGTGTGGGAGAGATCAATGCCGTCCGGTACCACTCGCTGCGCGTGATTCCGCGAGAAAACGGAGAGATTGAACCTTTGGCTTGGACACACGACGAAAACGGGAAGGTCCTAATGGCGGCGAAGCATGTTTCAAAGCCGTTCTGGGCCGTGCAGTATCACCCGGAGTCTATTTGCACTTCTGGCGGGGGCTCGAGCATCATCAAGAACTTTTGGCGCCTCGCCTCGTCGTGGAATTCCTTACGAGGGCGCAAAACCCAGCCCTTACCGTCAAGTTGGACCGTTCGACCCCGGGAACAGAGCCTGCTACAAAAACAGCTCTCCTACGAGTCCTCGCAAAAAATCACCCGGACGCAACCTCCCAGCCTTAAAGTCCGCACAAAAACCGTCCTCGCCCGCGGCCTCGAAATAATAAAGCTCTGCGAATCCCTCGGCGTGGAGTCGAAGGATGAGTTTATACTTCTGGACTCTGCCGCTGCACCGGGGAGATTTAGTATAATCGGCGTGCTCACATACCACCTCACACGGCTCTTCAAATACTCTGCCGGAGATGACTATCTCACCACATCCCTGGCAGGTCTTGAAAACTCCGACGAATGCATCCCGTTAGATCCATACCAAGACGATATCTGGCGCTACTTCGCAGCGTTCATGTCAACCCGCCGGGCCACCTCTGGGAGGCAGGAAATACCTTTCTGGGGAGGATTGATGGGATATTTTACCTACGAGCTTGGAGTCGCCTCTCTAGATGTCCCGTTGAAACATAGGGGGGAAAAGAAGAAGAAGGATGTCAATCTGGCGTTTGTGGAGCGAAGTATCGTGGCCGATACATTCACGGGGAAGGTCTATATCCAGACCCTCCTTCCAGAGACCGAAGATGGGGGGTGGCTGGAAGGTATGAAGCAGAAGATCCAGCAAGAGGCAGATGTCGCCATCACACCTGCCGCTACCCCTCCTCCTAGCGAAGAGCGGAATTCCAGACCCAAAAAGGAACCAAAAGAGGATGTCTCGGCTCCGACAATCGCCAAACCGGAACGAGAAGTCTACATCCGGAAAATTCGAACCTGCCAGCAATTCCTAGCAACAGGAGACTCCTATGAACTCTGCCTGACAGCGCAAACTAAACTCCACCTTCCCCACTACGCATCTTCCAAGCCCTGGGACCTATATACCAATCTCCGCTTCCAGAATCCGGCACCGTACGCAGCATACATCTCCCTCCAAGGCGTCACGGTCCTTTCCTCGTCACCGGAGCGCTTCATCTCCTGGTCCCGCGAAGGTGTCTGCCAGCTGAGGCCTATCAAAGGTACCGTTAAAAAGCTTCCCGGCATGACCCGCGCCGACGCCGAGCGCCTTCTCGGGACGCAGAAAGAGCGCGCTGAAAACCTCATGATTGTGGACCTGATCCGGCACGATCTTCACGGCATCGTCGGCCCCAACGTCGACGTAAAAAAGCTAATGGGTGTCGAGGAGTACAAGGTAGTCTGGCAGCTAGTATCGGTTATCGAAGGCAAGACATCTGAGGAGGAAGCGGGGATGACGGGCTTCGATGTGTTGGCGAAATCACTACCGCCGGGATCGATGACTGGGGCGCCAAAGAAGAGGAGTGTGGAGTTGCTGCAGAAGATTGAGGGAGAGGAGCGGGGGGTTTATTCTGGCGTGCTGGGGTATTGGAGTGTTTGCGGGGCAGGGGATTGGTGCGTTATTATCAGGACTGCGGTATACGAGAAGGGAGACGAGGGAGCGTGGACTTTGGGTGCAGGAGGGGCGATTACGGCGTTGAGTAAAGAGGAGGAGGAGTGGGACGAGATGGAGGTTAAGTTGGGTAGGTCCTTTCTTCGCTTGTCTATTTTACTTGTAGATTTGATTCGAGGCTAACGACGGCGGTGTAGAGAGTACATTGAGGGGATTCGTAGGATAGATATGGGCTGATTTGGCTGTCTATTTTATATTTCTCCCTTCTGCATTAGTTCCTTTTTTACACACCTCTTTTTTTTATTATTATTATTAGAAGGGGCTCTCTCAACAGAGCAGTATATACTTTTTGCGGACCTGTTTTTGGTTTGTTTCGAGTACATTACAGGTAGAAAACAAAAAGGAATGGGGAGTTTTTGTGGATTTCAACATACATTGGGATTAGCGGGTTTTGAGTTTTTTTTTTTTTGTTTTTTTTTGGTGGGTAGCGTTGTATATACATTTTGGATACTACTAGTGTCAATAGATTTACTTCTATACCCAGCTAGACTCACCCAAATATTTTAATTCGGCTTAGAAAGTTGAAACATCTATTTGGTTCTTGTCGGTTGGAGGATTATCCTCGTACGGTTGTATTGTGACAACTTCATTCAACTACGACTCCCACCTTGGCCTTAACGTACTGTTATATGTGCAATGTTTAATAATGAAATAACATTATCCCTCTGTGGTGTAGTTGGTATCACACCCGGCTGTAATAGATGCATTTACCGGTTGGTCACCAGTTCGACTCTGGTCGGAGGGACATGACTTCTTTTTTTTTTCTTTTTTTTTGGTGAGGGTGGAGGTAGGTTTTACGGAGGTTTGAGTCGTGAGTCATGTGGTGGGGAGTGTAGGGCTTGGGGCTTGGGCTTTTGGGGTTAGGGGATTTTCAAGGTGGAGGAAAGGACCAGTAAGGCTGGGCGCAAGACGAAAAGGAATACATGATATAAGTCTACATACGTTAGTACCGGAACGTCGTCGGAGCGTCTCGCGATAAAACTTTAACCTAGTATCGAATTTGAAGTCGGAAAGGTGTTGGTAATATTTCTTTTCTGAGCTTGTTAATTCTGGAGAAAAAGAAAAAAAAAAAGAAAAAAAAAAATGAGAGAGAGAGAGAGAGAGAGAGAGAGAAAATCAATTCGTTTTCTTGCGAAAAAATCTTAGGCGCAGACGGGAGTGGTCTGGAACTAACCGCTTGTAGTGTACATGTAGATTTGTATGATGTACCTGCGTGGGTGATGTCAAGTTGACATTTTAATAAGATATTAAGAGCTCTTTGGTATCTTAAAT